>LSYV01000016.1:434806-453583 GCA_001584585.1 Gonium pectorale
GACGGCCCTCATGGCGGCTGACGGCCTTCACAGCAGCTCAACCTCGCATCAGCAGCCGTTCCTCACAGCGGCTGACGGCCCTCATGGCGGCTGACGGCCCTCACAGCAGCTCAACCTTGCGGCAGCGGCCGTTCCATACGGCAGCCGTTGCTCACAGCAGCTGACGGCCCTCGCAGCGACTGAAGTTCACAGCGCCTGGTCTTCGCGGCAGCGGCCGCTCCTCACAGCGGCGGCGGCAGTTTGGGAATGAGGCTGTCGATGCGGCGGAGCTGCCTCGCCAGCACGCGCGCCAGCACGTCGGGGCTGTAGCGCTCGACCATGCGCCGGCGGGCAGCGGCGCCCTTGGCCCGCGCCTCCTCGCGGTGGCTTTTGGAGGAGGGAGGGCCCCGCCGGCCAAGCAGTGATGAGCCGTAGAGACAGGGAGCCGGGAGGGAGGACGGGCGGCGGCGGGAAGCGCGTCGAAGGGGCATGCGCGATGCGGCGTTGCGTGGGGGCGAGGCGAGGCGAGGAGGTCAGGGCAAGTGCAGCAGAGGGAGCGCCAGTGGGCGCCGCACTGCACCAAATAGCGGGCCCGCCACAGGCCCTCGGGCCGCCTACGTCTGCAAGTGCCTACCGCCCCGCCGGGTCTATCCTGCAGGGCGCTTCCCCTGCGGTGGCCGGGGCTTACCTGTAGACGTGCCGCATGAGCTGCCGCGTGTGGTGGACGCTGGGCTGCGCCCACTTGAGGCCGCGGAACCACCACACGCTGTTGTCGGACACCTGACGGCGGGCGTGCGCAACGAGCGCTGTTTGCGAGAGCCAAGTACCTGCAAACCGCCGTTCACGGCGCACTGGGGTCCTTGGCAGCGTGGGGAGCCCTACCCCATGACAATGCTCGCTCGGCCCGCCGCCGCAACCCCCACTCAAAGTCAGTGCCTCGAAAGCCCGTGCGCCGCGGCGAGCCCGCCACAGCTCCCCACGGCCCCGCGCGCCGTCCGCACCCCGAGCTGCCACCGCTACATCTGCATCCGCACCCGGCCTTCTTGAACCAACTATTCTCATATGGACCCAGCGCCCCACCGTGGTCAATCTCTCCACTGCGATGGGGTAGCCCACGCTCTCGTCCAGGTAGGCGGTGATGCCGCTCCAGTTGGTGCTGATGAGGGGCAGCCCCATGGCCATCGCCTCCACGTGGGGCCGGCCCCAGCCCTCGCCGCGGGAGGGCAGCACGAAGGCGTCGGCGGCCTGGGGGCGGTGGCGTGAGAAGGCGCCGGCGGGGGTGGGAGGGATAGAGCAGCCGGAGGGGCCTAAGCCTTGCTGGTTTGCGCGGACGGCATATGGTTAGCTTTGATGGGTGGCAGTCGAGTCATGCAGCCGGCACATGTCCCAAAGGTGCTGTTGTACGGGTACTTGGATGCAGGCTACTGCGCACAATGGCGGAAAGATGATAAGACTGGGAGGAGAAATGGGGACTGCGCCGGCGGGCAGCCGAATGTGCGTTACCTTGTAGTAGCGCGGGAAGTCGGCGTCCGAGATGCGGGAGGAGATGACGTACAGGCGTGGCAGGCGTCCCGGCGCCGACAGCACGTCGGGCGGCAGGCCCAGGCGCCGCTGCGCGCGGCGCAGCCAGCTGCGGGGTTTCAAGGGCGGGGGTCGGTGAGGCTACCTGGTCGGAACCACGGATGTAGCGACCGCAACGCCCAACTTGGAAGCAGGTGCCGCAGTCTTGCGGTAGTAGTGGTGGTAGGCGTCATGAGCAGGAAGACCATGTGGCAGGGGTTTAACAATTTAGCATTTCACGGCAACGCGGTCCGTTTGCAGCGCCGTTTGTCGCGTCGGGATTGCCGCGACACCGGACACGCCGATGCGCTCAGCGCTACGGAAGACTGCGCGGCGTTCAGCCCCTCGTCAGGGCCCCTGTCGCCACCACCACCACCCCCGGGTGCCCCCAAATCTCACTTGTGCATGTGCAGCTTGAAGTCGCCGCCGCCCACAAAGGGCTTGGTGATGATGTACAGCTCGATGGCGTCGTCGGCGGTGAACTCGGTGAGGTAGGCCTCCAGGAGCACGTCCCAGCCCTTGCGGGGCTCCCACTTGAAGGTGCTCAGCAGCCTGCGCGGGGCGGAGGGGCGGGCCCAGGCGAGGCGAGGCGAGGCGAGGGAGGTGTCGAGGGGGGCCAGCAGAGGGTAGGGAGGTGAGGGGTGGGGGTGTGGAAGCCGAGGCGGCGATGCACGGCTTTGTGCGAGGTGCGTGAGGCTGGGTGGACACCGGGACCCAGTCCGGCCCGGCTCGGCCCGGGGTGCCGGCGTGAACGTGCTTGGCAGAACTTCAGCGTGCGAGCGAACATGAGCGGGTGGTGTGGGCGGTCCACGGGGTGGGCGGTCCACGCGCCGAGGTACAGCGAGTGGAGGAGCCTGGCGCGGGAGGAGGCGGGCACCCTGGGAGGCCTTCGATGGTAGCGTTCCGGGGGGGGGGCGGTGTCATACATTCGGCGCACATGAAACCAGATCCGCCTTCTGCAATTTTTTCTGTCCCTTGAGAGCGTCTCGAGGAGCGCCTTCGAGATGTGTAGGCGACCGTCCTGAAATGCACCCGTGGGTCGCGGAGCGGAGAGCAGGGCGCAGCTCCGCGCGACACCCGCGCGTTGCGGGCGGCCGTCAGCGCTGACCTGAAGGGCGGGTCCGAGCCACGGGTGTTGTTGTCGCTGCCGGTGTCCTCGCCGAAGACCAAGTCGCCCTGCAAGCGGCGAGTGAGCAGCAAGGCGGGTATCACACGGCGGGCATGCAACAAGCCATTACGGGGGGGGGGGGATGTGTCGTGATCTCCAACGAGCCCGCTGAATGGGGTCAATGTGCCGGCTATATGGGTGTTCAGTCCACCCAGCCTCTCAATTCCCGCTTACAACCACCTGGTATGCCCACACGAGTGCTGCAAACATAGGGCGATCGAATCGCTCTGCCTTTGCTGCGGCCGAAGCGGAGGGGGTGACGGAATCGCTGCCATGCCGTCCCTGCGCCCCGTCGGCTCGTCACGGCCCACCGCACCAACCTGCGGCATCGGCATCGGCTCGTACAGCTCGGGGTCAAACCTGCGTGACATGCAGATCCGGAGCACCGGCGTTGTGCTGCTCAGCGGGCAGGTCCATTATAGAGAGATGTAGGTTCGAGGGTTGGCGGTGTGCCGGCAACGGGCGGCAGCCGCATCCGGCGCTGCAGTTTGGACCGATTCTGCCATGGTAAGTGGGCTCAGCGATGCAACCGAGTGGATGTTTTGGGCGCATGTCGAGTCAGCTATCCCACAGCCCTAGCTCCCTCCCACAGTCCCCAGCTTATCGTGCCTCCGGGCTCTTTGTGATGGACACGCCTAGCTGGCCAAGAGCTATGTGCGAAGGCGGGCTGCGGTAACCCCGGGGACAACCGCTCCTTCACGCCCGCCCCCCCTAACACACGCCCCGGGTTAAAAACCCCTGCGCCCACCATGTGGTGTTGACGCCCTCGGGCACAACCACCAGCTTGCCGGGATCCACTCCGCTGGCCGTGAACACCTCCACCGCCCACTGGGAGGGCACCCAGATCTCGTTCATGGCGTTGCACCGGGACACGAACACGCCAGGTAACCTGCAGGGCGGGGGAGGGGGCCAGTGGCATGGACGCATGGTGAGGCCGTGAGCGCCCTCGACGCAACAACAGGAAAGGCCCTGGGCGCGAGCCTTTCTCCTCACGCAGCCAGGAGCGAGAGGTCGGGTAGATGGAGAGATGGAGAAAAGACCCCCACGGGTCCTGACCGGTCCTGAGGTACCGGAGGGCAGCAGCGCCAGCTTCGCGTGACCGGCCAGGTTGTCTTACCAAGCGGCTAAACACCACGGCACACACACTACCAGTGCAACTCGTGTGGATCTGGCCTGCGCACCCGCCCGCACACACCTATCGGTCTCGAACATGGTCCGGCCCACCTGCGGGGAAAGAGAGGGGAGGGCACCCAGTGCGGTGCCAACCGGCTTCACGCTTCACGGCGGCCGTCAATCGTTGAAAAGGGCCTCCCGGACGTTGTGCGAGTGGTGCAGGTCTTTGTGGGGCGGTGGGGAGAGGGCCTGCCACGCGGGGCAAGGCGGGGAAAAGTGGGGCATGGCGAGGCGGGCTTGCTGAGCCCCTCCACCAGCTTGCTCATCGGGATTGCTCCCAAGCAAGGGCTGCAACCACGATACGCTTCCGTCCCTCCAAGACGCACCGGCGTCGCCTCCAACCGCGCGGCGGCATCAGCACCGGCCATCATTGCACAACCGCACACCCAGCTTCGCAACCCTGCAGCCCGGAACGTGCTGTTGACCTCCCTGCCACTCCCGCCGCCCACCCCACCAAATACACGTATCCGTGCTCCCTGGCCTTGGGCGGGCACTGGTCCTGCTGCCCGTCGGTCGGCTCCGGCAGCTGCCAGTTGGTGGGCAGCGAGTGGCAGACCACCACGGCGGGCCGGGCGGCGGGCGGCCGCAGCGGCGACTGCTGCTCGAGGGTGCCCACGTTGGCCTCCAGCGACCGCAGCTCCCTGCGGGATGCGGCGGTGGGATGGGGTTGGGAGAGTCACATCACTGGAAAGGTGTCCTCCGTAGGGAAGCACGGGAGGGCCGGGGGTGGGGAGGGGCGGGGGTGGGGAGCAGCGTCCGGCGTGTTCTCTGGAGTGGGTCCAAGGCTCAGAGAGCCAGGGGCAAGCCAGCGGGGGGACGATGGACACGCGCGCTCGGGCGCCCGCGCTTGACTTGCTGGGCGTGTGCGCGGCGCCCTGCATGGGAGGGGCGGCGCCTGCGTGGAGCTCCTCCCGCTGCGGTCCCCACACCGCTGTCCCGTGCCACGACTGCGTCATGCTCCGCTGTCCTGGTGTCCCCCCACCCCAACCCCTTGGCCCCAGCCAGGGACGCCCCTTCTTCCCCTTCCACCCCAAAGACAGTGCCGGCAGAGCCTCCCTCGCTCGCTCGCTCGCTCACTCACTCCCGGTCGTCGAGCGCCATCGCCTCCACCACCTTGTCCCGGTACGTGTCCCCGTGGTGGCCCACCCACAGGTCCTCGCGGCGGATCTGCGGGCCGGAGGGGGGGCGGGGGGCGGGATGAACGGAAGGGCGGGAGGGCGAGGGCCGGGTGGGCGGGAGGAGAGGCGGTGGCCAGGGGTCGAAAGGGCGGGAGGGCGGCCGCGGGGGGCGGTAGGAAGGGCGGGCACCGCCGCGCGAGGAGAGATGTGAAGGGCGACGGGGTAAGAGAGCTAGCCAGCAATACACCAGCATGGCCTCCGTTTCCGGTTGCCCAGGGGCTCTAGGGGGGCTCTGCCGTTCTTCCGACTGCAACCCAAGGTGGTGGTAACCCAAGCAACCCAAGGTGGTGGTGACGGTAGCTACCCGGGCACACCCGGCCGGACGCACAGGCGGCATTCCTGGGCCCCTGTCCGGGCCCCGGGCAGTGCTGGGCGTATGTCACGGTACGTGCTCCCCTTCCCACTACCCGCAGCCCAAGGTCCGTGGTTCATTACAGCTGCCGTAAGCTGCCCCGCCCCCCACCTGCTTGGACCGTGTGAGCGACAGCACGTAGTTGATGGCCTCGCTGCTGTAGCCGCTGCCGCTCCAGAAGGGGGCCATCCACCACACCGGGAAGCTGTGCGGCACACACGGGAGGGGCACACGGCCGGGCTAGGGGCGGGGGGGCGACAGCGGCAACAGGAAGTCGCAAGACAGGCTCTTTCTGTCGGCAGCAGCAGCAGCCCGCCACGAGGTGGGAGCGGGGAGCAGCGGGGTAACATGAGGAGGTGCACAGAGGCGCGCACACGCAGAAACTGCACACAGAACTAGCATGCAGGGACATCGCCCCTGCGACTGCCTCGGGATCTGGGTCCTACACCGACGCCATCACTTTGGCGCTTACGCTCGTCGTATGCGTCGTTCCATTTCAACACACGGGCGAGGCACACGGGAGGGGCGCACGCACGGGCGGGGCACGGGGGGCGGCAGCAGGCGCCACACGACGCTCTTCACAGTGGCAGCACAGCGGAAGGTGGTGGCTGGGTGCAGCAAGGGGCGCACACTGAAGACTCTCCCCGAACGAGTACAGCCTCGCACGCGTGCGCACTTGAGCGGGGCCGGCCCCTCTCGGTCTCCCGCGCCCGAGTCGTACGCGTCCGACCCGTGGGTCGCTGACGACGGCGGAGCGGCCCAGTCCCATGCCGAGCTCCACTCCTGCACGTCCGCCGCTTTCTGGACGACCGGAAAGTCGTGCACGGCGCCATAGTCCGCAGGCCAGACCGCGGAAGGGACGCGGGGCCTCGTGATGAAGGGCATCGTCGCATCCGGGGTGTGGCCGGCGTTGGGCGAGATCCGCATGGAGGGCTCCCGGCCGCGCGCTCCACCACCACTTCCCTCTCCCCCTCCGCCGCCGCCACCGCTCACGCCGTCGGAGCCCGCAGCCACTCCAGGTGTCGCTGCAGTCTGCGCGCTCTGCTGCAGACGGTCGTGCTCTTGTTGTTGCAAGGACCCTCGCAGGGCCTCCGACGCCGCCACCGCCAGGGTTGGGGGGGGCATGCCGCGGATTACGGCCCCCGCGGCCTCGCGTCCGGCGGCCTCCGCTCCGGCGTCGGCCTGCGTCCGGGCCGCGCGCTCCACCACCTCCTGGATGTCCTCCGCGGCTGCGTCCGCCGGCAGGCCCAGCGCCGCCGCCACCACCGTGCCCGCTGGGCTCAGCGGCGGCGCTGCGCCGGGCTGTGATGAGCGGGCCCCGGCGGAGGCCAGCAAGCCCGACCAAACCGATAGCTGCACAGCGTCCCCCGCCACCGCCCCTCCGCCGTTACCACCAACTCCTGCTCGCCGACCTCCTCCCAACCCGCCGCCTAGACCTCCGAGCTCGCTTGCGTAGACGGGGCCGGCGCGTGAGAACGGCAGGCCGATGCCGCCAGCGCCGGAGGCGGCGCCGGGGGCAGACGCGGCGGGATCGTCGAGCAGCGCCGCGGCGGCCTTTGTGAGGGCCGCCTGCTCGTCCTTGCCGCGCATTTGCTCCTGCGCGCAGGCCGTGAAGGGGCCCGGCGTGAGTAGCGGACGAGTGGGTGGATGGATGCACAGAGCAAGAGGGAGGCAGCAGGCCCGGCTCCCGCTCCGTTCCCCGCCCATATGCGGGGCGCGTCCCCCTGTCGCCGGCTAAAACCCTAAACCACCAACCAGCAACCGCCAACCAGCAACAACCATAGGCAAGCACCGTGATCACTGGGGTTGTGGGATTCGTTCCATCGACGCTCCCCTCGCAGTGCCGGAGCCAGCGCACGCACGCTGCCGCGCCTCCCCCCTCCCCCCATACCGCGGCGCCCGGTGCACGCACCTCCAGCCACCGCACGTCGTCGTACTCTGCGTCCTCGCCCTCCTCGCCGGCGCCCGCGGGGCGAGCTCCAGCGCCGCCATCGGCCGGGAGCGAGCCGAATCCGCCAGAGGGCGCTCCTTGCAAGGGACCTGCGAACCCCTCCCGCAGCCGCGTCGATTCAGGCCCCGCGGGCGCGGGCCCAACCTGTACTGCCACCGCTTGGGCGGTGCCTTCAGTCGCGGCAGCGCTGGAGATTGGGCCGCTCGGTATTGCGGGTGATCCCACCAGAGCAGCCCGAGGCGTAGCCTGAGGCGCGGCCGCGGAAGCCAGCGGCACTCGCCCGCCGGCGGCGGAGCCCCGCGCGCTGGCCTGAGTGGCCGCCTGGAGCAAGAGCGAGAGGAGCAATGCGGCGGCTGCCAGGCGCTGGATGTGGGATGTTGCTGATAGCCGAAGGCGCAAGCGGCGGTGCTCGGTCGTCATCGGCGCTGCAGGGCATGACACTTCACGATGGCCTGACTGTTGCTGCTGCTACCGCTGCTGTACGCAATTTCGTTGGGAAAAAGAGGCACTGATCCTGTGAGCTGGCTTCTGTGCGCGCGAACCTTGGACGTTGGTCGGCGTTACGCGCCGACCCAAGGAACGCCGCGAGCACGTTTTGGGGGCTGCAACACAAGCCGTTTGCATGCGCGCAGTTGGTTCAATCTTGCGCCGCGGCCCCCGTCTTGAACGCACGTGCTGTCATGCCCGCCTTCCCTCCCTCTCCGGGCTGCGGCGGGGTTCCGTACGAAGGCTGCCAGCGCGCGGAACGAGGCGCAAACAACGCCCGCACCCTTCAAAGTGTCTTGCCCGCAGCAGGCGCTGGCGCAGCCGGCTGGGCGGTGGGTTTTGACTGTAGGGACGATGGGGGCGCCAAACTCCACCACCACTCGACACTTACAAACGGCCATGCTGACCGCTGGCCGCTGCCAGCAAGCATCGCAGCTGTGCCACCCCACACACCTGCCCCCCCGCCCAGCGCCGGGCCCTGCGCCTACCCACTCGCAGAGTCCCTCCTCGAACGTCGTCTCCACACCGGGCCGCTAGGGTTTCACCACTTGAGCCTAACCACCTGGCCGCTTCTCCAATTCGCGATGTCGGCAATGCGGATGCCCGCCAGCACGAAGTCGCAGCTTCCTGAACCGGCGCCGCTAGCGCCGCTGCCGTCCCCGGCGGCCTGGTAGGGCGCCCACGGCCAGCGGCGGGCACTCGGGAGGAGAGGCCGTCGCCCGCCTTGGCAGCAGAAGTATCGCCGCCCCAGTCGCCACTAGCCGGGGCCCCTACTTGGTGCCGTGCTTCTTCTTAAGCGCAGCCACGTACCTGTGTGAAGGGCGGGGCCGCATTCCGAGACGTGGCGGTCAGCATCATGGGTGGGTGTGCATTTTGCATCGCGACACACAGCGGCGCTGTCCGGCAACACCCCTCATGGCAGCGCGGCAGTACCCCTTGGGTGGTCCCAGGCGGCGCATCGTCCAGGCGGCGTGGAGGCTGGCAGTTGAATGACAGCCCAAGGTCGGACAAAGCGCACTTAACCGGTATCCAGTCATGGCAGGAGATGCCTCATAAGAGCGCACGTCCGCTTAACGGCAGTGTGCTGAGCCAGACTCTTCTCATGGTCTTTGAACTCAACTCCGCAGGCGGCCGTCCTACCCCAAAAGGCACCCGGAGCTACCTCAGAAAGGATGGGCCCCATCCCGCCAAGGCACTCACGCAATGTACTGGGTCATGGCCTCCTCCTTAGGCATGCCTGAGGGGCGTGACCCACGGGGCGGCGGCGGCGGTTTGGGCGCCCTGGTCAGGAGCAGAGAGTCACAACGGCACCAGCCCCAGCATGCCAAGACTGCCATGACTAGGGATGCCCTTACAGGTCCCGGTCGCTGAGCCGATGGCGAGGCACGCAGCCACACAGCCAGGCACACTTGAGACCAGGTCACAAACGGCGCATAAACCGCTGAGCCATTCATCAAGACAGACGGAATTCAGTCTTCTGGCACTATGGGATGCAGCGCAACTTTGCAGTGATAGGATCAGCCCCAGGATTTTCGCCCCAAAACGGGCACGCCGTGCCATGTGCGGCACCCGACCTTGCGAGGCCGCAACAGGTTGCTCCAGCTGCATGGGCACCATGCACTTCTTACGTTGCCCCAATCTCCCTAAGAGCAGCCGCCCCAACGCACCCTTTTTCCCATTCCACGCGTTCCACTTGGCCTTGCCCTTGGGGTCAAAGAAGCCGGGCTGCGCCGTGGTGCAGTCGCCCTGCACAGATGCATAGGACCGGCCAGGTACATGTTGGGGAGAGGCATGGTGCAAACGTGTGTGCATGACGGGACGTGTGTGTGCATTGTAGGGGCGTCGATGGGATGTCGATGTATGCAACGGGGGAGTACCGGTTGCGATGGGACGGAAACTGACGTGGCTTTCACCGGTCAGACCTGCACAGCAGCTGGGACACGAGAGGGGTGCTCAGCCCGACAGCAGAGCGTAGCACTCGCTTCGGAACCACCCAACCGCCGCCCAGGCGTCTTGGCCTGGGGTGCAGCCTGCAAAACCCACTATCGGCCCCCCGCTGACACGGGCTGACCCACCTCGTTAGCCTGCTTGAACAGCGCGTACAGCTCCAGCTTCTCGTCGTTGCTCAGCGTGTCCGGCAGGTTCTCCGTCGCCTCCTTGGCAGCTTGATCGAAGTCCTCCTGCGGGGGACACAGCGCACGATCAGAGTCGCTCCACCTTGAGGGAGAGCCATGGAAGAAATGTTGATGACAAGAATGAAGGTGATGGCTGTCCTATCATTTGCAAGTTGCGCTGTAACGCACGCAGAAGGGAGGTTCTTGCCTTTAGGCCCATTGTTCGTCGTTAATTGTTAATCTACACCGCACAGCGATGAAATGTATAGCAAGGGCAACGGGCAGCCTCTTGGGCTTTGGGCTGGGTGTACGAGCTTTACAAATGTCGACAGTTTCGCTGCTTCACAGGCGTCTACAAGCCGGAATCTTCGTCCCCACATGCTCCACGCAACAAAACCGTTTCGCGCGCACCGGATCAACTGCTTGCTTCCCTCGCTTCTGCGTTCCCGCGCTCCGTCACTCGTTTCGGTTGCAGACACTGAATTTGCTGCTCGATCAAATAGTTTAGGGAGGCATCCTATATACCCCACTCTTAGGCCCCGGCGTATGGCCCTGGCCGCCACTGCAACCCTCGGAGCAGTCGCAGCTGCGCAGCTTGTGGGGACCAAGCGCCCAATGGCTCCCAAAATAGGCACCCACAGCGGCACCTTTCACTGCGACGAGGCGCTCGGGTGCTGGATGCTCAGGCAGACCCCGCGCTTCAAGGATGCCGAAATCGTGCGGACGCGCGACCCGGAGGTGCTGAAGGAGCTTGACATTGTGATTGACGTTGGCGGTGAGGCGGGGGGAAGGAGATTCGGTTCGTTGCCCCGTGTTTCACGGGTCGCCGGAAGGGTCACGGGTCGCCCCAGGTTTGTAAGAGTGTCGGACATAGGTGTATGCCCATAGAGGTGCTGGATGCACATGTGCTTCAGTCCCTGCTGCATTACGTTTATTGGTTACTCGTGCGGCCTTGTGGTGTAGGAGCGCGGTCGATGATACTGTTCCGGTAGGTGTGATGCTGCCACAGCGCTTCCGTGTGCCCCGAAACACCACCCACCGGCACACCGCCTTGCTCACCTTTCGCGCGCCCCCTCCCACGCATGTCCCACCTTGCCTACCGCGCCACGTTTCTTTTGCTATCTACCCGCAAAACCTGGCACGCGTACGGCAGGTGAGTACGACGCGGAGCGGCTCCGCTTCGACCACCACCAGCGCAGCTTCGAGACCAAGTTCGGTCACGGCTTTGAGACCACGCGCCTTAGCTCGGCGGGCCTCGTGTACAAGCACTTTGGGCGGGAGATCCTCGCGGTGAGGTCAGGACGAGTGGCCCAACCGACGCAACCGACGACACAGCCCAGCGGATCAACTCGCGGCACACTACTTTAGGGGTTGGATTTCACGGGGCACACAGCGTTCTCGGCGATGCGGCGGTTTGATGACGCCCATGTCCGTATGTGGGGGAAGCAATGGGATTGGGCGAGCGGCTGAGCAGCTGACGTCGACAGTCCTCCTGACGGGCCGCCTGGCGTTCAGGGAGAGGGGTGGCGACACATGGACGACATGGCGGACGACATGGCGGACGACATGGCCTTGTCGTCACAGGCGCCCCGCTTACGCTCGTCGTATGCGTCGTTTCATTTCAGCACTCGGGCTGCGCCAGGTCGAAAGCCAGGTCGCCAACATGGGTTCGATACCCGGCTGCGCCCCACCGCCGCCCTTGCTGGCCGCGTGCGCTGTGCCCGGGACGCCGCTCCTGGTCTGCCCGGTGCCCTCCCCGCGCTCCCCCTCCTCCCTTTCCTCCTCGCCCTCCGCCCGACCTGCAGCGCTCCCCTCGCACACACACTCCCCGCAGCCAACTTGCCCACGCACCCTCGCATCCTCGCACCCTCGCACACACACTCCCCGCAGTCAACTTGCCCACGCACCCTCGCAAACCCGGACGCAGGGCCTGCTTGGCTGGCCGCTGGACCACCCGGATCTGGAGACCGTGTACCTGCAGGTGAGCGGGGAGGGGGCACGGGGCCCTGGAGGGGCTGGTGGGGGGGGCAGTGAAGAGAACGGGGAATGGGGTGGGGTGAGGTGGCACGTACCTCCGGGGGACAGCCGAACCCGAACAGGGGCGCAGCGTTCATGCGAGGCATTCTTGAGAAGCATTCCTGGGAGGCATTCATGGATGGGCGCAGTAGGACACGCGGTGGAGACACGGCATCGGCATCTGCCTTGGATGAGCGCGTAGCAGTCGATGGCGAGCCCAGTCGAGTCGCACGACCGCGGCAGAAGGAGTCTGGGTGTGGCCTGTGGCGCGTCCGTGGCGGTGTTCCGCAGCCCGCAGTCCGCGCAGGGGGGGGGCGCTGTTCGCGTCTGCCCCTCACCCGGCTGCGCAGAGCTGGCGCCTCAACAGCCGACCTCCCAACTCCGGCTGTGATTCTTAGGCGACTTGGCCTTGCAGAAACGGTTGCTGCAGACCGCCTGTCACGCGGGGAACCCCCTCCCTTTCTTCGCCTTCGCTGCACAGGTGTACCGCGGGTTTGTGGAGGCGGTGGATGCGGTCGACAACGGTGTGGGGCAGTACGACGTGCCGCCGGGTGAGCCGGGGAGGCGCCGTCCCCTGGGGCGCAGCCGTGCTGCTGCCGTGCCGTGCCGCAGAGGGAGGGAGCGACCGTGTGGGCTGCGCGCACCCTTCGGGACCGTCCTTGCGCCAGCAGGCTTTGCCCTCTGCTGCCCACTGGACACGTGGCCAGCCGCAGCGAGGCCGCGTGTGAAGCTGCGGCGCCCAGCATTCCCCCCTGTATGCCTTACCTCGCACAGCCTCCACGCATGGCCACTCGCCCTCTGCCGGTCGCCGCTCGGCGGCCCCTCTGGATGGCAGGCGCTGTCCGGACCATCCCGGCCACCTGCCAAGCCTGTGCGTGATCGCCTCTTCACGGCGGCCTCGCTGCCCCCCCCCCCGCCCGCCTTCATTCTCCTTTCCCTTCAACCCCCCCGCCCGCCCGCCCGCAGGCACGGCGCCTAAGTACGTCAACAACACGACGCTGAGCTCGCGCGTGGGGTCGCTCAACCCGCGCTGGAACCAGCCCAGCGATGACGAAACGCTGTACCAGCAGGTGGGTGGGTGGGTGGGTGGGTGCGTGCGCCGCAGGTACCGCTGCTGCGCCTTGATGGTTGCGTCGGGGCCGCCGTGACGCCTGCGGCGCATTGATGCGCATGATGCCGCGGCGTCGGCCACCACCCCTCCGCTCCCTCCACTTTGCAACTCGCGCCCTGCTTTCGCGCGCTTCGGGGCACTGCAGGCGCCCAAGCATCCGCCACGTCGGCATGCACATTGTGGAATCTCCTCCGTGCGCCATGCCCGCGCACGCAGTCCTTGCAAATGGATTGGGTCGCGCTCGCCGTGTCGCAGCGACCCCAACCGCCCCGCACCCAAGCTGCCCCACGCACCCACGCCGCCCCGCCCCGCCCCCCCTCCGCCCCGCAGTTCCTCAAGGCCGTGGAGCTGACGGGCGGCGAGTTCCGCGCCGCGGTGGACTGGGTGGTGGAGGGCTGGCTGCCCGGCCGGCGGCCCGTGGCGGAGGCGCTGGCGCGGCGGCACGAGGTGCACCCCAGCGGCAAGGTGGTGCTGCTGACCGAGGTGCGTGGTCCGGGGTGGGCCGGGATGGTTTTTTTTGGGGGGGGGGGGGGCGGGCCGGGGGTAAGGGCACGCAGATGTGGTACCTGGTTGGTGCTGCTGACAGCCCATCGGTGCCCGGCCAGCGGCCATAAGTAGGCTTCGGACTTGATGGTGTGTGTGTGGGTGGGGGGGGGGAGATCCCTCAAGGACTTGGCAGGTAGCTGTAGATCGCTCTGGCGCTTGACGTCCGGAGGAGGGATCCGCCTCCCCGGTGCTGGCCCTCCCTCCCCGTATCTTTCAATAGCCCGCAATTGCCGCCAGCCCCGCACCTCCCTCAGCCAAACCCTGCACCCCGACCCCGACCCCGACCCGGACCCCACTTCCCGTCCCCCAGTACTGCCCCTGGAAGGACCACCTGTACGACCTGGAGAAGGAGGGCGGCTTCGTGGGCGACGTGCTTTTTGTGGTTTACCAAGACGACCGGGACAAGTCGTACAGGGTGCAGGTAAGCCGTACAGGGCCGCGAAGTGCAGAGCTCGGGGGGCGGGCGCGGGCGCTGCAGCTGGGCTTCGGTACGGCACGCGCAAGGAAGCAGGGTGCGGGCCGGACACCCCCGGACCCTCCAGTGCCCTCAGCCATCCTAGTGCCAAGGATGGCTGAGTGAACGCATGTCGCAAAACACGAAAAAACGAAACACGGCTCTCCGTCCGTAAGTGTGCGGTCTTGCGTCCGCCGGACGGCGGCAGCGCACGCACCCGCTGAATGCCCCCGACCGCCGCCCCAAACCCGCCCTCTCCGTCCTCCCCCCCCCTCCTATTTCCCCCTCTTCCCCTCCGCAGGCGGTCAGCGTCGGCCCCGGCAGCTTTGAGAACCGCCGCTCGCTGCCCTCCGCCTGGCGCGGCGTGCGCGACGAGGCGCTGAGCGAGCTGTCGGGCATTCCCGGCTGCGTGTTCGTGCACGCGGGCGGATTCATCGGCGGCAACAAGAGCCAGGAGGGCGCCCTGGAGATGGCGCGCCGCGCGCTGGAGATGGACTGAGGCGCGCCTCGTGGGACTTAGTGGCAGGAACTGGGACAGGGCACGCCTCCGCTCCCCGCCTCCGTCGGCGGGCGCATGGTCGTACCTCGGCCGGCGCCGTGACAGCCCGTTTGGTTGCCGTTGGCGCTGGGCCGAGCAAGGACGGCTAGTGGCGTAATGGCTTTCTTGCTACACCCTCGCGCCTCCGTTGCGCGCGGGGCGACTTCCCAGAGCTGCCCAAAGGCTGGGAGGCGCCGGACGCGCCCCGTGTGCGGGGTGGTGGTTGTGAGGCCCGCCCTTGGATGGAGCGCCTTGCGACGGTGCCCTCAGGAGTGCCCCCCCCAGTTATGGCGGGGTCAATGCGGAGGAAAACGTTGTCTCGCGTGTTGACGTGATGGGTGTGCTGCTGTGCTTTATCGCGCGCGAGGGCTGTGTACGGCATTGCCGGAGGTGCTCCATTTCTGCACGGTTTCGGGCGGGGGCGGGGGGCCTCTCGCTGGTGGAGACAGAGCGTGGGCGGGCCTGGGGGGAGGCCTTGGGTCCCGGCCCATGGGAAGGGGCACACGCGCTGGCATTGCCCAGCGGGAGCTCGGCGCTGGCGGCCGCACCCGCCGATGGAGCTGGCGACCGTGCGCTGTGAAGACGTGTGGGGGCGCTGCGGACTTGGCGCCAGACAATGTGGCGCCAGACCGACGGGGCATGGGCGCTGAACCCACCTCACCACCCCGGCCACGTGAACTGTGTAAGCGGGAGGCAAGGGGATCAGCACCGACCACCGGGATGCGTTTCACCTAACGCACCTGACGCCCCGGCGATGGACTGGGTGCACCCTGCAGGGACATAGCAGTGTGCTCGAAGCCAGTGATTTAAAAATGTAAGTTGACGGACAGCAATAGGCAATGCCTAGTTAGGCATAGTTGGGGCATGCGCACAGGTGATGGCGGGCTGAGGCCGTTCGCTGCCGCGCTGTCTACAGTCTTGCCGCCACGGGACCTCCACAGGCCTCCAGCCTGTACGACCACAGGCTTCAGACACACAGACGCACATTGTGCCGTGTCAGCACTCGGCAGTCATGATCCCGCGCCGCCATGCCCATAGGATCTCAGCCCTGATGGCGTGACCTAAACCCTATGGCCGAGAATGGCGCACGGAAGCGGAAGCGACCCGACCGAGCGGTCAAGGCCGCGCAGCAGAAGGACTTCACCGAGACCATCGTCTATTGCAGCCTCCGTCGGTTTATGTGGACAAAAAAGAGACCCCCCCCACGACGGAAGCGGGCGGTAATGGTTTGAGCGTTGGCCACAAACGAAACTCTGCGGGTCGTCACGGCTCTGGTGCTGCTCATGGCGCTTGGTCTCGAAACCCTGGAACAGACGCACAGCACGCGCGTGTAAAGTGCCCCCCGACAGGCCCTTCATCGTCAAGCTGGCGCGGATTGCCTCCAAGTTGTTTGCCCACGCGCATGCTGCGCGTCTGCTCCGCGGTTGCGACCCCAGGCGCCACTTGCAGCATCTGAGCCGCGACGACCCGCAGAGGATTTCTGGAGGACCATGCTCTCTGCCTCGAACCTTGCCTCCAACGCAGCCAGTCCTGTCGCCAGGTGCTCCACCGGGTCAACGGCCACCTCAACTTCGGCCCAGTCAATGCTTCTGCGAACCCGCAGCTATAAGCCTCAAGCAAGAAGGCACTCACTAGCCCTTCATCCGTAGGCAAAGAGCGGTAAATCCTATCTACTGCAAAGGTCCACGCTCTTTACTCATCTAATAAGCTCTACCTAAACTTGCACGTCTCGGGCGCACTCGAGCCCCCTCCAGGTAGAGACGCAAGTTTCCGTTCAGAATGCGGCACATGGCGCCGCGTGTCTTATTGTGTGTCCTTTCAGGTACGGGTCCCTACCGTGCAGCATAAACCTGAATCTCTCGACGCGCTCTCCTCCCACGGTCCCCACAGCCCCGCCCGTCCAGGGGCCTTCATCTCCACCATCGCCACTGTCCTTGCCGAACGCCGGTGGCGGCGCCGGAGCAAACAGTAGGAGGCCGGAGCGTGGGGAGCCACCCACGAGAACATCGCACGGGATGCCACTGCCACAGTCCTAACACGAATCACACAAGTTGCTGTCCCGTTAACTGCATTGGTCCCGCACTGCGTCATCAGCAGCAGCCGCCGTCACTGCCAGTACCCGCGCCTCCACCACCACAGCATGCGCTTTCACCTCCACAGCTGCTGCCAGCACGCTGTGGGCCCCAGTCCATGGTGGCGGCAGAGCCGTGCCGCCAGCGCTTGTTGTGGCGCGGCCACGGCCACTGCCGCCAAAGACGCGTCCACAGCCGGCTGAGCCCAGGATATCGACAGGTGCACCTGCCACCCCTGCCTAGGACTGAACCCCGCTGCCCTTGCAACATATCAAGCCGCTGTCCTACTTAACTGGTAATATCGCGCAGTGTTCGGTGCTCGAGCCGGACTAGGCCTGCCCGAACTGCGCCGGGAAGGCCTGCTTTATGCGGTCGTAGTTCTCAACGACCCAGGCCTCCCATTCGCACCGCTGCTTGATCCCCGGTGCCGTGAGCAGGTCCTGAAGGCTCTCCACCTCGTCCTCCAGCGCCTTCAGGGAGGTCCAGTGCGGCCCCTCGTTGTTGCGCCGGGTGATCAGCTCATCGGCCAGCCGCTGGAGCTCCTCCGGCGACTTGAAGGCCATCTGCGCCAGCTTGACGACAACGGGGTTGTCGGGCGGCAGAGCTTGCGTGATGTGCGCCTGCTCCAGGGTTGCGAGACCAAGCGCCGTCAGCAACACCTGAGTCGCAACGACCCGCAGAGGGCCTCTCGCGACCGCCACTATGCATTTCTGATGGACTATGATCTCGGCCTTCAACGCAGCCAGTCTTGTCGCCAGGTGCGTGAGGGCGGCGCCCGCGCCACCCGCCCGCCCCAGCTGCACGGCGCTGCTGGAAGTTCTGGCCAGGTGCTCCACCGGGTCAACGGCCACCTCAACTTCTAGGGAAGTGGTCCCCAGCAAGCGGTCTGGCGTAACACGGATGACGTCGCCGTGGGGAGCCGACACGACGCGGCACGAGCCCAGGCTGGCCGTCAGGTTCGAGGCCGACAATATAGTCGAAATCGCGTCAACCATTTTGACTTGGGGTGAAAACTCATGACACTGGAGCTTCTGACGAGCCGAATACAAGGTGACTCGCGTCGACATATTGCTGCTTTAGAGTCTCACACTTCACCGTTAGCAATGAAGCAAGGACCAGTTGTTTCCTTAATTGCACTTAAAGAACGGCACGACTGTACGGCACGCTGTCACGAAGACAACAACGTCAAGCCCCAGGGCCCAGGTCCCGTTCACAAGAGCTGTCAGAGCACCGTAGGATGCAAGGGGTTACAAGTGGACCCGGTACAAACACAACCGCTAGGTAGGGCTTACACGTCTATCTGAAATGCTAATACTGGGATGGGGGAGCGGGTCATGGTCCCCGTCTCTACCCCGACGCTGAAGTATGGCGTGTCCACTTTCCCAGACAGCCTGTAGGTAGGCTCCCACTGCAGCGGGCAGAGCCTCCATAATAGAAATCATGCCTCGATGCCTGTAACCCAAAGCACCCTCAAACTGGTCCCGGAGCTGCTCGTAACACGTCTCGCCGCTAGGGAAGTCGCGGGGTGCTCCAGTCACATGGGGCAGTCGCCACCGAGCATCAAGCCTGTCAGCAAAGCTATCCAATACTTTGCCAATGGGTATGAGCAACGACGCGAAGTGCGTTACCCGCGCGCTACCCGTCAGTCCCTCGGGGGCCCGGATACCCGCGTCAGCAAGGAAGCGCAGTGCCCCTGCTGCCCAGCAATCAGTCACCCCATCGACAAGCGCTAGCCTCAGGTCTGCCACGAAGGCCCGGTGGCACAGCGTATCGGGGCGCTCTACCATTCCGTTCCAGAACCGTAAGACGAGCTTGGCCCAGTGGTACTGGAGCGGCCTCTGCGCCAACTCACGGTAGAGCAGTGCTTGGGTAGGGGCGCGTGCTCCCACCACCGTTCGCATATAGGCCCTCTGCTCCTCAACCATGGGGTTCGTCATGGCACTCTCAAAAGACACATTGATGAAGTCGGGGCCCCACACCTGAGCCCCATAAGAGAACACCGGCGCTACTAGTGTCCAGAACAAATCCATACGCAGTTTAGGCACGTGAATCTTATTCTCCCGACACAAAGCAATGAGG
>LSYV01000016.1:470540-481232 GCA_001584585.1 Gonium pectorale
GGCATCGGCTCCGCCGTGCCGTCGACGCCCATGCCGCTGCCGCCGCCGCGGGCGCTGCTGCGGGCGACGGCGTCGGACACGGCAGCGGCGTCTGCAGCGGCCTCCGCTGCCTCTGCATCCTGCGGCTTCTACCAGGGAGCGCACGGGCGCGCCGCCTGACATGTCCCAAAGCTCCACCTCCGCCTCGGCGGCCCCCAGCGCCTCGCACGCGCGGGCCTTGAGCTCCGCCAGGGTGGCCTGCAGCCGGGGCAGGGCAGGACAAGGCAGGCGGGAGGCCGCGGGCTCACACGCGTGTAGCGTCAGTCGTACGGTACCGTACGGGACGTACCGAAACGGGACAGGGCGCCGCGCTGTGGGGCACGGGCAAGAGAGGCCCGTTCGCCGTTGGACGACTGCTGGCAGCGGTCCGCCTGTCTCCCCTCGTTTCACGCGCCCCGCGCTGAAACCCACTTCCACCCACCTCGGGCTCTATCGACAACACCTTGGTGTGCCGCTTGCCGCCTGGGTCCTTGTAGTGGACCTCCAGCCGCAGCGGGTACAGCACCACCCGCCCGCCCGCGCGCTTAGCCGCCCCGACGCCGGGGCCGGACGCGCCAGCCGCGCCCTCCGGTGCCGGCTGCGGGTCCGGCACGAAGCGGCGAGCGATGGCGGGCCCGCCGCCGTAACAGGCGGATATGTACTGCCAGGACGGCTCAGACACAATGACGAAGTCCCGCTGCTCCACAAGGTTAGGGCGGAGGGGAGTCTCCTCGGGGGACGAGGCGGCAGGGGCACTGGGAGCGCCCCCCGGAAGGGGCTGCGCCGGGAGCTCGTGGCCGGGGGGCAGGAGGTCGGCGTTGGAGATGGGCCCGGGGCGCGGAGCGCCGCCCCCCGCGAGCTGCAGCAGCGTCGAGCAGCCCGGCGACCCGTCGACGCCCTGATAGCTGCTGTACTGTGCCCAGCAGTTCCACCATCTGTGTGTGGGGAATGACAGTGCACGGATTAGAGCCGGCTTGGGGGAGAACCCTTGGCGCCTAAACGCCAGAGGGGCAGGCCAGGCGCATAACGGCTGAGAACGCCGTGCTCGAGGCACAGGCGGTTCAGAATGTGAAGTATGGGCCCATTCCTTTCCAGACAAAGCGCGGAAACTGGACCGGCGATGGTGATCGAAAACAAACTGCTCTTTTTAACTAGCTCGGATCTGGCCTCCAAGATGTCTGTTATGTTATTACATCAGACTCACGTCGTTGAGACGAGATAGCCAACGGTCCCGGGCTTCCATTGAGCGCTCCTCTCCAAGTTGGCAATTTGCAGGGCCTCGCTAGAGCTATCTGTCGTCATTTTGATGTGGTACAGTTCAAGCCGCGCTCAAATGAGGCTCGATAGAGGTTGCCCAGCATTCAAAAGCGCAGGCCACCCACTTTCCATTATCGTCCGCGTAATTATCAATGCAGCTTTGGGAAAGGCACCCTATGGTGAGGTAGTGGTGCGGGTTTTGTGTCGTACAGCACAGGCTGTGTGTCTGAAACTCCCAGGGGGCTTGGCCTGCTACAGAACGACGCAGACGCAATGCCTTGTTTGTTACGATTGCATCGTGAAGAGGTTGCTGCTCAGGACGTACCGCATGTACGACCACATGCCGTGTTCGACTACAGCCGCCATATGGCCTGCTCGCTGCCTCTGCTCACATGCCCTCGTTTGTACGGCTAAGAACTGAGTGGGATTGTGTTAATGTTCCGTGGCACGGGCCGCCCTCTGAGCACGGGCAAGTGGGACACGAGTAGGTGGTCTTGCTGCCTGCTCTGTGTTGGCTGTTGGTGTTCCACCGATTTTCCGGCTGTGTGTCGTCACCCTGTCGCCGTCGGCGGCAAGGTATGAACATGTCATGCCAGATCACGGGATTAGCCTAGTGGCTCCTTGACTATTGTTTTGCGGTACAGCAGGTAGTGGGATATATTGGGTTCCACACGCTAACTGTAGCGATGACTCCTCCTCCTCACGGCTCCATAAATACGAACAATCAATCGGCTCCAACCAGCTGTCTCACGCAAGATACCAACTGAAATTATCCTAGACACTCATGCCGGGGCCCTGACAAGTGACGATGGCGCTGCTGAGGCCTATCGGGTTGCCAGCTTCGACGGGATCATGCGGTCTGGACTCGTCTTACAATGTATCCTACGGCTTTGTGCCTTGTAACAGCGCAGCGCCCTCTTCACGACGAGCGATAGCGAGTCAAGGAGCGCCTGTTCCATGCGCTCTCCGGGGCCATACCCAGGCGTCGGGCTCTCAGCCACCCTGGAGTAGTAACAGTCTTCTCGACACACTGCCTAATACCCCTGGCAGGCGGAGGCATTATCATATAGGAAAAGATATATTCTGTAATGCAACATAAGCACCAATGCGCAGACCATAGGGTACAGCGACCCATTGACCCATCGTAACCCGACACGCACATGCCCTTGTCTCCTTGGCGAATCCGGTCACGGGCAGCACGCCATGCGGAATCCAACACACCGTATCCTGTTCAACTCAATATCTCACGCAGCTGACAGCTCTGCCGGTAAAACCGACATGCCGGTAATCCAGCACTACAAACATGCCTCTGGTGGGCGAGCCTGACGCTGATCACCGCAAGATGCCAGCTCGGAATGAGTGCTACGCTGAGTCGCCGCTGCTGTGCATCGGCAGCGCCCTACGGTAGCTGTAGACTACTGCCCCTAAAGAGCTCGACCAGGAGGCCACGGCAACGCGCGCACCCAGCTCTGCGCGTACGGCATGGCGCGTAGGGTCCGTGGGCTGGCGCCCTGTGGCCCTGGGGCCCTGCGAGCCTATGCGCGCGAGCCGTCCGCACGCAGGCAGCAGCGCCGACCGCTGATGAGCATTCTGCACGGCCCTAACCAAAGATCTGCAGATGCCTTGACACGATTGCGGGTCACGTCACGGTTCTGCAGCCTCAGCCGGCCGCCAGGCCTCGGCCACCGTGTAGGTATTTAGGATACCCGCACTCCCAGATCCACTCGGCGCAGCTGGCGCTTCTACAGACAAACAGAAAGCAGAGACAGGGAAGCCACTTCCGCCGTGGCCCTGTGGCGCTAGCCAGCGACGGACGTGCGAGGTAGGCATCCGGAGGCGGCCCGATGCGAGCGCCGCGACAAGCATGTGTGACGCACATGCAGCTCCCACATTGTGTACACAGGAGGGGCTGTCTGCAACCCCGAAATGATCGTCGCTCCACCCAAGGGCCACTACCCACCAGCCCGCAGTGCCCCGTGTCGTGCAAATCACCCGCTAAGGACGGGACCGTCACGCACACTCCTCCACGCACCTTGCCCCCACCCTCGTTGCGGTCCGGAACGGCACCCCTGCGCGCCGCTGCATGCCCGCAGCGCCGCGCAGCGCATGGGCGGCACTGGGCATGTCACACTCCGCCCGACAGGCTACCCATCGCCAGCACAGCCAGCTGGCCCCAGACAACAGTCACACCAGCAGCCATACCGGCAAGCGCTTCTGCGCATCGCCAGCACCGTTTACGAGGAGACATCCTATTCGCAAACTTGCGCGTTCATACCCATTTGGGTCAAGAGGAGCGCGTGCGTGCGGCGCTGCGGGCGCAACAGACCTGCAGACGCCACCAACGCTCTCACCCATGCCTTGCCGTGCGCTAGCTCCAACCGCACCAGGCCATGCCTCACAAGCGTCCCGCCCCGGCACAAGCCCCACGGAGAGATCAATTCGCCTAGAAATCCCTGCGCACACGCGTGGACTGGCTAAGCGCGACAGCATGCACCACACAGACACACACTCCGCACCCTGCCGCCAAGGCACGCGTGGGTGGTCGCTACTGCGCCGAGGGGCGCTATCCGCTCGCCCGCCTCGCGCACACCCAACTGGGTTGGCTTGGAACCGCACCAGTCCTCGCCAGCCAAGGCGCGAGAGCGCCGCTCCACACTCGGGCCGAGCGGTGCTGCTGCACGGGTCGGAGCGTCGTGCGCATGCTGCGCCCCGCTCTCGCCCCCAGGTGAGGGCGGGCACGAAAACGTGCACCACCCTGCCCTATACTTTTAGAACAAGATCGGCACACCACCCGGCGCGCCTGGCGCCCACTGCCTGGCACCAAGCCACGCGGCGCCTTAGCGCCTGAGATGAGACACAGTTGTACGTGCGCTCTCTTCCCCGCCCACAGTGCCGGTGGGGCCATAACGGCACGCCGTCCGGCATGTGCCTGGCACCCACGGGTCCCCCACGGCTCCCCCACTGGGTACAGCGGTGCTGCGCGTCGGCGCCTGGGCGGTACCTAGCCATGGGAGACCGCGGTCGCCTGGGCGTAGGGATGCAGCGCGCCTGGTTGCCGTAGACGACGGCTCACAGGTACAGCGAGGCGGCAAAGATAATGTCGCGCTTGACGCGCTCGCGGGCCGCCTCGAAGCGCTCCGCCAGCGCCGCCTCGCCCACGCCCCGGAGCGCCTCCGCCAGCTGCCGCAGCAGCTCCTCCAGCCGACGGACCGCGCGGACCAGGGAGCCCTGAGGCCGGGCGAGAGGAGGGAGGGGCGGGCTTACCAGGAGGGGGAAGCACGGGGCGAGAAGAGGAGCGAGCCCGGCGTGTGGGGGAAGGGAGGGGAGGAGTGAAGTGCGCACCCCGAGAAGCACAAAGCAAGCGCGCGCAACAAAACAACCTCCATACCTGTCTCCCAAGCGGCCAGCCGAATCAATCCCACGCGAGACTGCCCCTTCAACACCGAACCCACACTTCACCCTGGTGCCCCGAACCCGCAATTACAAAATCTCTCAAACCCCGCCCTCCGCACCGCCCCCGAGCCCCCGCACCTCGAACACGGTGGTCATCTTGGCGACGTCGGCGAACTTGGACCCCCGCACCCAGGCCGCCACCGGCTCCATCAGGTCGGGCTTGAACTTGGCCAGGTACTCCTCCAGGTCCGTGGAGGACGCGGCTCCCGTGTGCGGGCCGCTGGGAGCCGGGGGGAGGGATGGATGGAGGGAGGGAGCATCGGAACCCTCTCAGTCCGCACCGCAATCTACCGAGACTGACCTCTCACTTCTGCACATGAGCCTGCCTGCCGTTTCCTGGGGCGCGGCCCGATCCCCAGATAGGAAATGGGTCCCCATTCACATGACACCCTGTTGGTTGGCTGCAGTTTCTCCTGCTTGGGAGGCTCCGTTCCGCTTCCCTGCCCCCCTCCTGCTCCACGCACCGCGACCCGCATCCTCCATCACCGGATATCTTGATTCGCTGTCTCTCCATCACCCCGCCCTGCACCGCCCCGCCCCGCCCCATCCCTCCGGCGCCCACCAGTCCAGCGCCATCTTGCAGTCCAGCTCCACCTTGGCCACCCGGCGGGCGGCGTCCTTGACCGCCGCCAGCGTGCCCACGAGCTCCTCGCGCAGCTGGGGTGGGGTGGGGAGGGGTGGCAGCAGCGGAGATAAAAACATAAGGCACGTTTGAGTGGTGCATGATGTTGGATGGAGGAGGGCAGAGCAAGCTAAGGCAGCTCGGCGTGACTTTGGCCCGGTGGTCGGCGCGCGTTCATGCGGCCCCGAAGCAGCTCCCAACGCCGGCACTCGAGAAAGATCGCAAGACCACGCTCCGGGCACGCATGAGGGGTGCAGTAGGTTTCGCGGCAGCAAGTCAGCGCGCTCTGGAGGCCATAGGGCCCCGGGGAATGAGGCCCGGAGCCTCGGAATCGGAAGAAGACCCCATCAGCGCACGGCCCCAGCAAAGGACGCTCCACATCCAAGGGGCCTTCCGCGCCGTGTGCCCCCCGCGCGCCCCTCCCCTCCCTCCCTCCCTCCACTCCCTCTCTCTGCGCCTCCACCTCTCGCTGCGCGTCTTTCGAACCTCAGCATCCCACGCAGAGGCGCCCGCCGCGCCCCGCCATCCGCCTACTCCTTGTCCTCACCTTTGGCCCCGGCCCCGGCCCGCCCTTCTCCTGGTACACGAAGCAGGAGCACGCGGCCGCCATCGCCTCCAGACTCATGGCGTTGAACGCGCCGGCGAACACCAGCTCGCACAGCACCAGCTCGTCGCCGCAGCTGAGCCCGGCCGCCACGCGGCCCTTGACCGTCACCACGCCCTCCTCGTCCACGTACGCCAGGCGGCGCAGCACGCGCTGGCGGGCCTGCGGGGCGAGCCGGGCATTGCGGCGGGAAGGGAAGGGAGGGGGGCTGGGAAACGAAGTTCGCTAGTAGCGGGCTGGGGACGGAAGCAGCACTCGCCGGCGAGGGGAGCGGCACATATAAAAGGAGTTGTTTGACGAGACCGCACTGGCATCCAACTGCGGCCCCCAGAATCAGTATCCAGTGGGCCCTGGGGAGGGAGCAGTGGCGGTCTGGGTCGGGGAGGGCGGTTGGAAGGTGCAAATGTGGAAGCCCCCCCTCACCGGCATCGCCCGGAGACGTACGCCCCCGCCACTCACTCCACCCCTCCCCGCGTCCCCGGATACCCCGGCAGCTCCCCGGCAGCGGCAGCCCCGGGCGTCTTGGCACCCACGCAGCCCGCCCGCCCAGGCTGCCCACCCGCCCTCACCCACACACCCTCGCAACCCAACAACCCATCCACACAGGCCGCCCAGCCCCTCGAGTGCCCGCCCACACACCTTGAGCTCGTCTTTGAGGATGAGGCTGGCGGCGGCCTTGGCCTCGCGCCGCGCCGCCGCCACCGCCTCGTCCGCCGCGCCGCGCCGCTGCAGCGCCGCCAGCCGGCCGCGCAGCTCGGCCGCCGGCAGCGCCGCCGCCAGCGGGTGCTCCGCCAGCAGGCCCTCCACGCTCTCCAGCTTGGACTGCGTCTTGCGGGCGGCCTTGTCGGCCACCTGCACGGCAGGCGGGGCCGGCGGGGGTGGGAGGGACCGAGGAGTTGCGCAAACGGGTTACAATGCGATAGAAGCAGTTGTGTGAACCAAACAAACACACGCCTCCCCTTGCATAGCCTTCGATCGTTAGATTACAAGATCCAGGTATAAGCACACGAGCTCCCCTCCGAAATGAATGTTGGCACGTCTCGCAGCCGCAGCCGCAGTCGCGGCCGCCGCACCTGGAAGTCGTCCCACCAACGCATCCCCGCCCAGGCCCGCCTGTTAAAGAGAGCAACTATGACCAAGTCCCCTGGAAGTGTACACGCAAGTTCCGCCACCTCAACCCTAGCTGCATTCCCAGCCGCACCAGCATCCTAGAGCCGCTGCCCCCACCTTCAGGTCGTCCTCGGGGTCCAGCAGCGGCACGCGGCCGCCCTTCCGGGTGGCCGCCAGGCGGGCCAGCGCCTCCGCCAGCGACGACACGGCGGCGCGGCGCGCGTCCAGCGGCCGCAGGTCCTTCTGCAGGTATATGCGCACGGTGCTGAGCGCGTCCACCTGCGGCCAGGGGGGCATTGGATCATAGGGTTGGTCAGGAACAGGCTGGCCGCCGGCAGCATTCGCCCGTCCAGCGGCCGAGCCGACGTGCATGTGGGCGGGAGGTAACGCACACAATGGAGGTGTAGGAGGGCAGGCGTAGGAGGGCAGGTGTAGGAGGGCAGGTGCTGGCACGGCATACAGCGGCGCTCGCCCGCTGGCGCGGTTCTCCCTACACAGAGAACAGGTTCGGCCCGAGGGTGGCGGCACAGCGCCCCGCAGGGGAAACGAAGGCGGCAAGGGCACAGCGGTGCCAGAAAGCGACGGCCTGGTGGGGCCTGGCCCCGTGGTTGCCGAGGCACAGGGGCGGCCTTCCCGCGACGGACTGCAACCACGGCCAGCAGGCACCCCGCACCGCACCGGCTCAACGCTGCCGCTACCGCCACCCACCGCACCAACCCGCACGCAGCAACCCGCGCAGAACCAGTAACCCGCCAGCCCGCACCTGACTGAGCGGGAAGGTGACCACCATGGGCACGCCCGACTTGTCGCCAGGCGGCAGCAACCGAGCGGGCGTGCCACGCGGCAGGCTGCCGCCGCTGGCGGCGCCGCCGGGCGGCGGCGCCACGTTAACGAGCACGTCCACGATGAAGGCCCCGCCGCCGCCGCCGCCGCCCTTCTTGCCGCCCTTGCCGCCAGCCCCGTTGCCATCTGGGGGTTTCAAGGACAGGGGTTGGTATGATGAGGACGGACCGGGATCCAGCAGCATCCCCCCGTCTGGAGAGGAGCAAGGGTGTCGCCGGGCGGCACGGGTACGACAGAGCGACCCCATTAAGCAGCCGGAGTAAGGGCCGGGCAAACGGCCAACCCAAATAATCAGGTGGTCAGAAGGTCAGGGCCGGGAAGACCGCCTCCGCGCACCGCTGGCACGCACCTGCGGCGTCCTTCCTCCCGCCGACCCGCTCAAAGTTGACCACCGCACCCCACACGCCGTGCGTCACCTCCGCCATCACCGCCTCGCCGCCGCCGCCGCTGCCGGCGCCGGCGCTGGTTGAGGCCTCCGGGTGCGGCGCCGCGCCCGCCGCCGCCGGCTGCGAGAAGTCGGGCATGGGCTGCGCCAGCTCCGGCGGCTGCGGCAGCAGCCGGACCAGCCGCCCTGCGGTTGGAAATTGGCGGTTGTCGGTTAGCGGGTGCGCGTTGGTGGTTAGGGCCGTCCATGCGGTGGTCGGGCACGGCGCCCTTGCACTGTGTCGACGGGAGTCATCCCACTCGACGGCGCTTCGCCAACAAGTCCGAGCGCCTCGAGTCCAACTGCACGTCGATGGCCCCGCCGGCCGGTCCATGTGGCCGCTGCCGGACGGTCCGCGTGCCAGCGCAGCAGCATCTCGCCACCCGACGCACGTGTTTCCTCTCTCTCCCTTCCCCTTTCGCCTCAGCGCCACGAACCCTGCTCCCACCCGCCCACCCACGCAGCACCTGCCCAACCTCCCACACACCCGGCTGTAGGAAGGGCAGGCAGACGGCGGGCGAGTTGACGAAGCCCCTCAGGCCCGCCCGCAGCGACACCAGCTGGTCCAGCAGCGCGTAGTAGGACCGGACCGCCGGCTCGTCGGGAATGGAGATGCCGTCGCGGGCGGCCTCCAGCGCTTTAACACGCGCTTCCAGCGCCGGGAGCGCGCGCTCCGTCTGGAACTGCCTGTGGCGGAGGAGGCGGGGAGGTGGGAGATGGCGGTGGCAAGAGGGGTTGGCTTGTGGACAAGAGGGGAGGGCCAGCAGGGCGGGCGGCTAAAGGTGGTCCGTTGCAGGGAAGGCGCGGGCTAGCGCACGCAGAGCCTGGATCGGGAGGATCCCCGGTGCCACCGCCGCCCTTTACTCCGCCCCGCTGCCCCGCCGGCAAGCCTTGCCCTGCCACGGCGGCCCTGACATAGGGCGAAGCGGAGGCAGCCTCTGCCACCGATTCGCCCGCGCCCCTACCCCTCCTCGTTGTCCCCCTCCCGTTCCGCTGCCCTCGCAGTCTTGGCTTGCCGTTACCTCACCCCGCCCCGCCTCCACACGCGCGCACGCACTCGTCACCCCGCTTGTGCCCGCTGTGTTTGCTCGCGGGATAGTGGACAGGGTAGCGCCTAGCGCGCCGTGTGCCCCTCATGCCCGCACACCGGACGGCCCGTACACACCGATTCCCTGCAAGCGCCCGTTCCGCTCTGCTACAACCTGCCGCACCTGAAGGACGCCGCCATGAGCTGCTCCGGCTCCGCCCCCTCCACGCGCATCAGGCTGAGCAGCATGTTGTAGCCAAGGTGGAAGGCCGAGTAGAGCACGTCGGGGGCGCCCTTGATCATGTCGCGAGCCACGGGCGGCTCCAGCCGGGTGTCGAGCATGAGGATGACCACGCCTGGGGTGAAAGGAGGGGAGGGGCCGGGCGGTGGGGGGGGAGGGTTGGTGCAGGTTGGGTAAGTAGGGGCAAGGCAGGAGGGCAGGAGGGCAGGAGGGCAGGAGGGCAGGAGGGCAGGAGGGCAGGAGGGCAGGAGGGCAGGAGGGCAGGAGGGCAGGAGGGCAGGAGGGCAGGAGGGCAGGAAGGGCCGCAGCGGGTCGTCATGGGGCAGTGGTTCTGGGTGGAGAGCCAGGGATACGCCGTGGCGCCGCGGCCATCGCACACCGCGGATCCCAGGAGGGTAGATCGACTCCCGGGGAGCGGACAGTGCGCGCGTGCTTTGTCGTTGCGTGCACATGTACGCCATCGTTGCGCGATACAAACAAGCCCGGAAGGCCGGAAGCCCCGCCCGCTCCGCGCGCCTCTGCGTCCTCCGGCCCATCCCTCCGCATCCGCGCCTGCCGCCATCCCGCCCTTCAACCCCGCCAGCCCCCCCCGCCCCAATCACGCCCGTACGCCCGCCAGCCTGCCCGCTCCGCGCACCTCTGTCGTCCAGCCCGCGGCGCCCCGCGCGGCCGCTCATCTGGATGTACTCGCCGCTGGTGATCCACCGGAACGCGCCGCCGTCGTACTTCTTGACGTTTGTGAACACCACCGTCTTGGCGGGCATGTTGAGTCCGGTGGAGAAGGTCTCCGTCGCGAACAGGCACTTTAGCAGGCCCTCCTGTGGTGGCGGTGACGATAATGGAAATGATTGTCGGGGCGGTGGTGGTTGTTAATTTCGGCTGAAACGGACGGCAAAAGAGGTGCGGACGTGCGGGTGCCCCTGCCCTGCTCCCCGATGCGGGGCGACCTTTGGTCTTGCCTCCTCCCTCCACCGTACTCCCCACGCTGCGCCTGTGCCACGCCCCCCCATGCGCCTGTGCCACGCCCCCCCATGCGCCTGTGCCACGCCCCCCCATGCGCCTGTGCCACGCCCCCCCATGCGCCTGTGCCACG
>LSYV01000016.1:496288-533584 GCA_001584585.1 Gonium pectorale
CGGAGCATGTACGCAGCCTGCCCCTTGCCCCGGTGCCTCTGGCCCTCCGCCTCGTGCAAGTTGCCCACTGCCTTTATGCCGCCCGATCCTGGCCCACACCACCAACGCTCTGCTGTTGACAGCGCGAAGGCCGTGATGATGTTCCCCGGCCAAGGTGCTTCCCAGCAAAAAAAAGCCGCTAGCACATCGTCGCCCACCAAGGTCATAGGAATGCGGCAACATCATGCGCCTCTCCTCGATTTCCTGGTACCGCTTCAGACCCTTCATGTGTCGCCTCTGACACATCACGGTGGCAGCCGTGCGTACGCCGCCGCGTCAAGCCGCCGCGCGTGCACCGACGTGGGCCGCCTGCGCAGCATGCCGCTGACGGGGGTGCTGGACGCCTCCTTGGGCCCGTCAAAGAGGCCAAAGCACCACAGAATGCCTCCGTAGCTGGCTGGGTCGCAGCCATCCAGAGCGTACCTGTCGAGGACGGGAGTGTAAGGCAAAAAACCGGCAATCCGATTTTACGTATGGATGACGGCCCCTAACCGTCACGTGACCTGGGATCGCCGAGTGAGGACCGGAGGGCAACGTACGGAGGACCGGAGGGCAACGTACAGAGGACCGGGAGGCAACGTACAGAGGACCGGAGGGCAACGCACGGAGGACCGGAGGGCAACGTACGAAGGACCGGAGGGCAACGTACAGAGGACCGGAAGGCAACGTACAGAGGACCGGAAGGCAACGTACAGAGGACCGGAGGGCAACGTACAGAGGACCGGAATACGCGATGATGCGACGCCGTCACGCGTGAACGTGACACGTAACTTGGCTACACCGAGGGACTAGGCGGTTAGGACGGGGCGGACCCAGCCGCGTGCCAGTTCGCGAGCAGACACACCAGGGCCGATACTGGGCCCCGTGATGTCATGGTTGGAGGCGCCAAGGGAACGGCCCGCAGCACCCACCGGTGGTTGAGCCGCACGGCCGCCGCCAGCGCCTCCCGCGGGCTGGCGCACCAGCCCAGGAAGGCCTTGCCCCACGTCATGCGCACGTTGTTGTGCAGCTCCCCGTGCGTGACCAGTTGCCGCTGCGCGGCGTCCCAGAACGCGTCGCCTGCAGCGGGATGGCGACGAGACGCCCCGACAAGCTACCGTAACTACATCGCGACAATCAAAGTGCAAGTCACGCAGCGCGGAGCGAGCACACTCAGATCGAGCGCCAACGCACACCGCAGCGCTACCTACAAGCCCGTGCAAGTTCACGCGAAGACGAGCCGAGTTCACGCGTCGCGCCGGGACGAGGGGACACGAGAGATGGAGAGGACAGCTTGGCGCCTGCTCAAAACGTCATGAGGCGCGGTCCTCCCGCAGCAGACGGCGGCCGTTTGCTCACCAGTGGTTCCGGACTCCAGCTGCTGCAGCGACTTGATGACCCTCGGGTCGGCCGAGTGCGCCGCCAGCGTGTCCTGAGCCCAGCGCGGCAGCACCGCCAAGGACTCCAGCTGTGCGTACCTGCGTCGCCGCAGGAAGGGACGAGAGACAGGGCACCTTAATCCTTCCAACGCTGGCAAAATCGATGCAAAGTGACGTAATCTTGCTGCACGGCGCGAGGAGTCGCAAGCGAGGCGAGGCAAGGGGGAGGAAATGTCTCTTCACAACATGCGCCATCTTGCTCTTGCCTGGGCCTGCCTGCCCGCCTTTGCCAGAAGGTTGGTAGGCGTTCAAGTGCCCGAGCGAAAACGCCCAACTGCCTGCCGTACCTGTGGAAGCAGAAGCTGTACGACAGCTCCCGCCACACCAGCAGCTCGTCCAGGAACTTGGCCGACCCGCCGCCTCCGCTCGCGGCTGCCTCGCGCGCGATCCTGCGGTTGGCACGCGCGCGGCAGTGTACACGCAGACGCTGGTGCAGGGTTGCGGTGGGGCTGTGCCCCGGGGACAGACGCGCGCCCCATCCAAGGAAAGCTCCACCGGTACGCACGTCGCCAAGGGCTAGCCAGGACACGCAACAAAACGACCTTCAATAACATACCGGTACAGCCTGTGAGTCGCCTGCACCAGCCTCCTACATCATCATACCACAGCTGTCAAACCTGACGCCCTACGGCCCCCCGCCCGAGTCCAACCGGTACCAGCACCTGCAGGAGCTGCCGTCAACGCACGCCCGGATCCCAGCGATGGCGCACCTGAACGGCGAGACCATGCCCCAGTGCAGGTACGCCGACATGCGGCTGCTGCCGCACCGCCGCATCGCGTCGTTGCGCTCCGCAGCGTACCGGGCCAGCCCGCCGCCGCGGCGCCAGCCGTCCCAGCGGGCGTAGCCGGCGCTGCTGCCGCCGGGCTGGTTGTGCATGTGAGGGTGACACGAGGGTGGCGAGTGAGGGTGGTGAGAGTGGTAGGGCAAGGCAGGTGGGCGCGACGACAGGTCTGGCGGCGGCGCGCGCAGTACATGCGTGATGTCGGAACAAGGCTCACAGACCTCACAACCGTGTGCACGGCCCGATGCGTGCAGGACACGTGCAACTACGGTATGAGCCACGGGATTCCAGCCGCCCACTTCGGAATTGGCATGACCGTTCTCGGAAGGCGGTTTCTTAAGACCCATCCTGCCGTCCCATCCCACCATGTGGCCCACGTCGGGCACGCTCCGGTCCACTCCGGGCAGTGAGGCTGCCAGCTCCGACAGGTCCAGACCCGGCCGCTGCAGGTCCAGCGAAGTCCATCCGAGAGTCGCCGCCGCGTCAGCCGCAGCCGTCGCTGGTAACGACGACGCCACGGCGGCCATGTTGCTACCGCAGACGTCGCCGTTGTGGCTGGCGCCACGCGCTGGCGGCGCCGATGGCGGCGGCGCCAACGTTGGGGCGGCGGCGACTGAGGGTGCAGCGGATAGGAACTTGGCAAGCGGCCCGGAGACGCTAGGTCCGCTGCCGCCGCCCGCGCCGGCAGCTGCGGTTGCGTACACTGCGCGAAGCCTCTGACGTCGGAGCGCTGCGTCGACAGCGGAGGGTACAGGCAACACACGAGGGAGGGAGGCGCATAAAGGTATCACGGTGTGCAGCTTAGCAGGGGGCGCCTACTCCGCTTGCCCCGTCAACGACACTTATACGGTACCTACATGGTCGCCATGCGCATTGTACCTGCTTGCACCGCGTCCCTTCACGCACAGCACAGCACCCGTTGCATGACCGCTCAGTCGTGTGTGCCAGTGAAGCCACCGACCCAACGCCACGCGCCCACACCTGCCCCTCGCTGTACAGCACGCACCGTTGCTCACGTCATAGTCCTTTCGCATCCCCGGCGCCCTTTGCGCCCCAACAGTGTAACCCATTTCATGTCATCGCCGTGAGACCCCACGCACCACGCCCGCCCCCTCTTGTGGTCCCAACCTAGAACCTACCCTCGGTGGCGCTGCGGAACGCGTACGCCTTCTCGTACGGCCGCCCCACCAGGCGCATGGGCACCACGCAGGCGCTGTCGACCGCCCACAAGCCAGGTCCGGGCTCGGGCCTGGATCCGGTGCCGGTGCCGGGCTGCTCGCGCACCGTCACGGCCGCGTCACCGGCGCCCGCCCGCTCGCTGTCCAGGTGCCTCGCCAGCTCCGCTATCTGGGCGGCGTCCGGATCCACCGGCATGTCCTCTGTGGGAGGGTGGTTCGGGAGTGTGGGGCGGGTTGCTCTGAAAGGCTCCATTCCCAGGAGGACCAATCGGGACTCGGGGCGCGGAGCGGTGAACTGACGCTGACTTGTGGGACTTCCGTACGAATGCGGGTATGCTATGAGGGTCTGATCTGCGTAACGGTTGCTGTGAGCGAATTTCTTTATTCGTGGGGACATGGCGCATCGGCCATCGGGTGTGAGGCCCAAAGCAGCTACTGACGACTTGTCCAGCAAATTCACGCATCCTGCGCCCGGCGCCATGAGGCCATTCCGCGCACCCGTCACCACCAGCGCCGCCCTCCGCGCCGCCGCCAGCAGCGCCTTCCACCCCGGCCCCGACACAGGGCTGCTGGCGGAGACAGCCGCCGCCCCGCTGCCAGCCCCACTGCCGCCCATCGCCGCCGCTCCCTGAGGCCGCAGCCCATCGGCTCCCCCCGCAACAGCTCCAACGCGGGCTGCCGCGGGATCGCATGGACAGGACAGCAGCGGCCGGCCAGAGCCCGTCCGAGCCTGATCGCGTGTACCGCCGGCGTCGGCCGACCCGTGGGCCGTGCGGCCACTAGCGGCGCTGGCGCTGTCGGCGGGAGCGTCGCTGGCGCCATCTGCGTGCACCAGCAGGTCCAGCCCGAGATCCCGGAGCTCCCGCTGCGCGTCCCGGAGTCCTGCGCGGAGCCATCGCCCAAACACGTGTCTGTACGGGCGATGCATATGCACACTACGGTAGCTGCGCCGCCGCGACAATTGTGCGCGGCATGCCAGAGCAGGTTGGTGACCGAGCAAACTGATGCCGCGGACTTGTTTACCCGTTTACAGGCGTGGCGACTACCGTAATGTCGTGCTTGCGGCACGTGCTTGCAGTGCGGGGCGCATATGGTGGGCCCCACCTACCCACCCTCCAGGAGGAACTTGACGCGTCGGTGGTTGGCGTACGGCTGGCAGGCGGGGAGCACAAAGGCGGCCACGAGCAGCGGCAGGCCCAGGCGCTCCGCTGCGGCGCGCGCCACGTCCAGAGCGGGGTTCTCGTGGCCGCGGACCGCGGTCTGGACGAGGGCGGTGTGGGTATTGAAGTTGGGGAGCGGATTGCAAGACGCGGGGGGTGGAGCGCATATGTCGCGGAGCAGCGCGCTCCATTGCACGCAAACAGCCTGATCAGGGCAGATGTAAACCACGGGCGGGCCCCAGGGAACACAGCGCGTATGCGGCGGCGCAGCCGGCGGAAACCGTAGATGCGGCGGCGCCTGCCCTGGGGATTGCTGTTTACGGTACGGGCGCAAGCGCATTCCGTCCGCGTTACACGCCCGGCACATGTAACCCGAGCGAGTGGGGCCGGTGCCGTACCTTCATCCAATACAGCACATAGCTGCCGCCGCTTGCGCCTGTGGACGCTGCGCTGGGCCGTGACGCGGGGTCGTCATTCCGTAACTGCTGTGACTGCTGCTGTTGTTGGTGTTTTGCAGAAGGGCTGCCAGCTAGGGGCTCCTCGTCTCCGGGTCGGGCCTCATCCGCGTCGATTTCCATAACCTCCACAGTGCCCCCCTCCCCCACGTCCACCCCATCGCCGTCTTCCGACGAGCACGAGACCAGGTCAATCACGTCCATGCCGTCGTCAGCCGTGGCGGCGGTGCTCGCTTTTGTTCCGTCCCGCCGTCCAGCTGCCGCCACGACGCCATCGCAAGGCTGTCCACCTGCAATGCCCCCCGCCACCGTCCGTGTTGATGTCATCGTCGGCAGCGGCGGCCCTGCAGCCCGTGGCGATGTCACTGCCGCCGCAGGCACGCCGGCAGCTGCACTGCCGCCTTCGACGGCCGCCACTGCCACGGGGCCGGCCGCCAAGGGCCCCGTCGGCGACGAACTCACCAGCACGCGGATGGGCCGCACGCGTTCGGCGATCAGAGGCGGCAGCCCCAGCCAGGCGAAGTTGCACGCCAATGACGATGATGCAGCGGTGACGGTGGCGGCGGCCCGCGTCGGTCCGCTCCCTCCGGCGGGCTCTTGCCCTGGGGGCACATTGGGAACGCCAGCGACATCGGTGGCGGTGGTGGTGCCGTCCCTAGAGGTGGGGCTGGCTGCCGCTGCTGCGGACCTGGCCGCCCTGCGCGACTCCCGCTTGCGCTGCTCCGCGGCGAGGCCCTCTGGCCCGCCCCATTTGCGGTGTGCCAGCGACTCCACCTGCGGGCAGGCCCCAATCCAGGGTGATCGAACATGTAGGAATAACGACGCCACAGGCAGCTGGGGCATCAGCACAGAGCGGGTGGCAGGGAACATCGCCACGGGCTGCGCCCACGTGCCGTACCTGAGCCCTGTTGTATAGCCTCATGGGGGGGCCATTCCGGGATCGCGGGTTCCGCTGCTCCACCGCTTGCAGCGCCTCCAGCTGCAAGTTGCACGAGTATGCAGGGTGGGCAGTCAGGGCAGCGGACGATGAGCGGCATCCGCTACGTGCCCGTTGCTGGGAACTAGCTTAGTAGGACTTCGCAGATCTTGAGCCCAGTTCAAACTCCAAACTTCTTCTCAATCCCTCGCCCTCTCTTATCCCTCTCTCTCACTCAGCAAGCCGGCCGCTGGCCGGGGGTGGGTGTGACACGGCACTCCGGCATGACGGGCCGTGCGCCCGCCCGCGGCCTTTCCCAGCAGCTTCCGCGGTTTGAATGCAGACTTACGTCCTTGTCGGCAAGGCAGAATATTGACTTGGCGTGCGTCTTGGGCAACAGCTCCGAGCGCCGCGACATGGCGATGGCGAGTGCCGCAGCGCGATTCAATTGTGAAAGAGTTTGATAATGTCCTCCTCAGCGTGCTAGGGGTCGTTGAAGTCGCAATAATGGTCACTTATCTGTGGCCTCCCTGTGCACCACACGTTTGAATACCGGTGTAGCATCGAGCTACGAAATTGACGGCAGACGACGCGGTTATGAGCTTGCGATCATACGGCTGGCTGCGCTGCAAACCAAAGCCCGACGGGCGGTTGAAATAACGGCAACGGTCGTCGCAACGTAGTATTACGTCAGACTCCCTAAAGCAGCATCGCAGCGCCTGCCTAAGCTAATACAGGCGCCGTAAACACGTTGTAGTGCTTGCCCATCATGACAGCACGCCTGCCAGCCGTACACAACCATAACGCCATACACTATCCTCACCCGCCGCCCGAGCGCAGCCATCCGTAAACACCGCCCCGTTTCTGGTTTCTGGAAACCTTCCCCGTTTCTGGTTTCTTTTTTTACTGCAGCTTGCGATGCAGCCCCCGCCCCCATTCCCTCTTGTCCCTGCGGCTTCATCGATGTACGCTGGACCCTGCGCTGGACAGCCTAGGTAAGCAGCCGCTGCAACTTGCACAAGGCGCAGGTGAGTTGCAACATGACACCCACAACGGAAAACTCTCCAACCACTCATTGCGGCCAGGCCGGTCAGACCAGAGGCATTTGACGCAATGCAACCTTGCAGTCGTCTAATGGCCATCTGTCAAGTTCTCAGTCGGGCCCGTTGCCGTCCGCAGTCCTGTCGCCCTTTGCTAGGCTGCCCACAGGGGGGGGGGCGGCATCCATTCACACCAGAGCACGGAACCCCACCCGCTCCCCTCCTTGCTGCAAACAATTCCGGGTACGAGGCTTCTCAGAGCCTGCTTTTGGCGACTGTCCGACTGTGGCGCGAGCCACTGAATCCGTGCTTGTCACCAGTCCCGTACCCTTGAGGTCCCGTGGCTCCTGCTCAACATACTTGTTGCCCGTCTTGGCGCTTTAGTACCAGCTAAGTGCTGACCGCGTCCATCCCACCACATCGTCCACTTACCCGCCGCATCTTGTCCGTTCCCTGGCAGAAACTAAAATTGCGTCGTTTTCAGCCACCAGCACAGCACTGAGATGCGCTCCTCAGTCCAGTCAGCCCTTCGTAAACCGGAGCTCATGCCGGCCTCTTACTGCCCGTGCTTACCGTACTGACAGATCCACGGACGCATGTTCATGGCTGGCTACGGCAGCGCTGCACGTGGCGGAAAGGTGAATGGCGACCGTTGTGGGCTCATCAGGTCGCCATCTCGCTTACACAGCTGCTTAAGTGACAACAGGGAGCTCAGCGCAACATAGGAACGGGCACAACCAGCGCGCCAACGGTCCGGAAGATAGTGCATACGGACAAGTTGACCGGAGATTCCGGTATCCGATACGGGAGGCAATGCATCGATGCACAAATGCATGCTCACATCAATGTCGCTGGCACACACACAGGCCTCGCCATACATGCACTTGCCACTCCAGCGGCCCCGACAGTCACGCTTAGTCCCTCAGATTCATCTGTTGGTTTTGATGTCCAATACAGCAGTACAGCGTCATGAATGTCCGCCTATACAGGTGTATACTACGTCCCATCATACAATGCAACACAGTCCCGCGCGGCCCGTTCCGGGTCGACTGAAGAGAGAGCGGAAAGGAGGCATAATAGCAAGTCCACCATTGAATTGTATCTCGTAATCAGCGCATGGTGGCTGCATCACAATAAGAATGGCGGTTTTGTCATGGCATCGCTGTGCCCACCGAATAAGCGCTCTGCCGCTCCTTGCCATGTCGGCCATGTCCGCCCAAAAGTCAAATGGGCAGCGGCAAGCACGCTCGAAGTCGATTGCCAGCTGCGGGGCCCTAGCCGCATGTGCAATCCCGCGATACCACGAAGCCTGGAAGCACCTGTTCTTGCAACAAAGAAGGTAAATGGGCAGATATTATGACAAGCATTGCAGCCTTACGCAGCCGTGCGATATATGCCCTTATGTATGCAAGTACACTTCTGGCCCCAGTACGGGGCAGGGCGTTCCGTGGCCGACGAGAACACTTGCGAATCTTAATGGTGAAGCCTTTGGCAAAGCCTGACTTTGCGTTGCCGCGTGACCATAGGTGCTGGGTGGGGCGTTGGCGGACCCGCCGGCTGCGGTGGTTCATCGTGACCTCCGAACCCACCCTCCCAGCCCTCAGTGCCCAGCCGACCCCCTACCATCCATAAGCCACACACGGCGCGCTTTCGAGGTGAGGGTGCCGAGAACGCTCAGTGACCGCCTTCTGTCAGAACACCCCCCGAGCGCACCGCCCCACACGCGCGCCGCACCTCCACGGCGCGGGGTCAGCAGTATACACGTAGCATCAAACATCATACCGTCGCAGCCGGCCGCCTCCCCTAGCGAGCGTCTACCGTTGCCGCATGGCCGTAGCCGCAGCCGGCCGCACTCGGGATGCGCCGGATCGCAGACCACGGCCAGCCTGGCCGCCCCACCGCAACTGCCGCTCCATTCCCGTCCTGCTGCCGCCGCCGGTTGCTCACCGGCGAGCGGCCGACAGCGATACCGGGGCGGCGCCACCCCCGTCCCCATCGTCGTCGTCGTCCTCATCGTCGTAGTAGAGGCTCTGCGTCACGGAGGGCGTGACGGACGCCGAGGCGGAGACCGTGCCCCCGCCAATGGAGGAGTCTATGCTGTTGCGCCGCAGCGAGCGCTTCTCGCTGCTCTGGCTGTGCCCCGACACCGAGCGGCGCTTCCGGCCAAGCGATGCGCTCCAGCCCTGTGCGGGTCAGCATGGGCGCGAGGAATCGGTCGGGTACAGTGCAGTCACGCATGCCGCGGCTTCATGCCGCTGACAGGGCAAAATAATGCAACAGCCAGGAGAGTCGACCATGGCTGCTTCGCGCTGTAAGATAGTGACGAAGCCGTCGAGAGTGCTGCTACAGACGTCGAGCTACCGTACGCCCTGGAACGCCTGGCGTTTCAGCTGGGGCTCGCCACCCTTCCGCATCCGTCGCAGGCGCTCAGTCCACGCCCCACTGCCCGCCCCGCTGCAGCCCCACTGCCCGCCTCGCCCCGCCCCGGAACGCAACGCCCGGCACACCGCCCGCCAGAGCAGCACCAGAGTCCCGACGGCCGTACCCGGGCGCCTCACCTCGCCCTGCCCAATGACCAGCGTGCCCGCCACCAGCTGCTTGAGCATGCCCCGCAGCTCCTCCCACGGCACGTGCAGTCGATAGTCCATCAGCCGCAGCAGCTCCAGCTCCAGGCGGTTGATCTCCTGCACGCTCACGCCGCCCACCTAAGTGGGCAGCCGAGGATTTACAGAGGGCGAGCCAACGGGTCAATGCAAGCAGGGGAATGGCTGCAAGTGGCTCGGAACGTGGCCCGGGCAACGCACGACAGACGAGAAGGCCAGTCGCCAAGTGCGTTAAGGTGCAAGGCCATGACCTGCCGCACGCCGGTCGTTGATGCCCCGCCCAACTCCGCCAGTTCCTTTGCCGGGCCCAACCCCGGGTTGGCCCTGCGCTGCTCCCCTGCGTTCATTCCCTCGCGCTCGCACGCCTTGCGTCCAACCATGATCGCTCACCCGGCCGTAGAAGGCGTTGTTGAAGTAGTGATCGTCCGTCAGCTTGGCAGCCAGCAGCACGCCGCTCAGCAGCAGGCGGTGCACGTTGAACGGGGTGGGCAGCATGTCGGGATCGCGCTACGAGGGGGCAGAGTTGGCGGGTGGGTGGCGAAGCGGCGGGGTCGGCGTCATTACTAAACCGGCCGCCGGAACCCGGGAGGCCCAAACGCATGCAAACACGGCTCATGCACGACCAGCTGCGAAACCATTACCCAATAAGCAGGCACGGCATGTGCCCTCCTGCCTTTTCCAAGCCCATTCATCTACTTTCCTCTACCCGAAGCACGCGCTCCTTCTGTCCCCTCGCCTTTCCCTCATCACTGCCCTGCCGCACAAGTGTCACACGCCCTGCCACACATCCTGCCGCGCATCCTAAACAACCAACCTGTGCGAGGTGGTCCATGTAGACCAGCGCCATGATAAAGCAGACCGGACTGCACTTGGTGTATTTCGCAACGCGCTCCAGGTAAGCTTGCAGCCCTATCGGCGGGGGCCTGAGACCGTGGAAGACGGTCAGCTTGCCCGTGGGCATCATGTGCTGGCTGCCGACCTAGCAGGGCGCAAGGGCCAACGAGCCGTGAGTTGAGACCAAAAATGTAAAGGGTGCATGGTTTCCATGGATGGGAGCACGTTTCCTAGCAGCAATGCCGGAGCTAAAACGCCCGTACTACAGAGACATGACTGGGCCCCAACAATGTGGTGGCCGCTGCTGGGCCAATGCAGCAACGCTGCACGCTGTGAAGGAAGAGCATGCGCTTGCACGCGCACTGCACACATCTTCAAGGGCCCTTCAGCCCGCTTCTTACCGTGCTTGAGGTAAACCGCTCCTGCATCTCATTCTTTTCCACGTTGCTCTCGAGGGCAGATGTCAGCAGCTTTAGCAAGCGCGGGCTCGTGCCGGTGCTGTCCGCCACTTGCCTAAGGGCCAAACCAGGTGTGGTTAGGCAGGGTCGGTAGGTCCAAGGGGTGGTTAGGCAGGGTTGGTAGGGTGGCAGTCTACATATCCCGGCGAGGCAGAACAATCTAGCGCAGTGCCCTTGTTTAAGGACTGATTGGTAACGGATCATGTTCCTTCGGGCCCGGGCACCGGCATACCATCCACAGCGAGGGAGCGAAACCCAACCACCGAAACTTACAGGAGCGAGAAAAGCTCCTCCGCCTCGCTGCCAGAGTCCAGAACCCCGGAAGACCGCCTCTGTCGGGGGCCATACGTAAAGGACTTCGCGACTTCGCGACCCGAGGTGCTGGGCTGCTCCTGGTCCGTGTCTGTGACAGCAGGGCTACCTCTGAGGGGCCCAGATGCAGAGCGCCTCACGCCAAATAGAGAGAAGTGGACCTGCAGATGGGAAGGCGCGCCGAGAGCAGCACTTGCTAAGGCGCGATGAATGATTGCGACGGGGAGCCCTCACGCGTTTAAAAATGCGTCAACTAATATGGATAATTATTTACTACGAGATTTTCTGCCCGAGGTGAAAGGTCGGCGTCAAAGGCCTCACCTCCTTCACCATTCCGCGCCTGTTGACTGGCCCCTGCGGGCCACACACGCAGGGGCCTCACGAAGCGGTTATAGCAACTGCTGTCACAAACGGCTCCAAAAAGGAATGTTGCGTTGGGAGTGGTTATGGTGTCCAACAAGCAAGAGCTGATAATGGCTTATAACGCAGCACTTTTGAGATACCGATATGCGGTGACGTGGGTGACGCGGACCAAGGCCATAACGTGGTCTCGTGCGCGAACCACCCGTACCGCGAGCGGCTCGCCCTCCGTGCCTCCTTCGATTCTAATACAGGCCACGAATTTGAGTTAAAGCACCTGCGGAATGGACTGTGAGCTACATGTCGCCGGCAGACCCGCGGTTCGGTCCTAGACGCCCAGAAGAGAGAGCGCAAGAGCAAGCGTGTGTGGCCCGCGAAACCGCCTGCTGAATAAAAGCTTGAGCGTTTGTTGATCTTACCAGTTTGCACCTGTCCTTTGCTTTCTACGGGTGGTGGGGCGCTGCAGTCGCGCGGGTTGGCATGTGCACTTGAGCATCACAGCGCTTCCCGTCAATTGCATCCCCCACATCGCGGTGAACCCCCAGTCCTATTAAGGTTGCCAGAACCTTACACGACCCGGTAGGACGCAGTACGTCGTGAGACGTGTCAGCTCGCACCCTGTACCCGTTTTCAACTCGCTCCGTTAAGGTCAGACCCGCCGAACTCCAAACCGGTTGTCGTCATCATGGCGAGGCATTCACCTGTAACCACTTTGCAACGATATGCCGCTGCTGCAAATTCGGGCACATATGGTCGCACCAGGTGGACCTTGACACCTTGATTCCGCTCTGCACGTGCGAAACACCGCCAGTAGATCCTCGGTGCACGTACGCAGTCTCTTGCCACGGGCTGTCGGGATGGCTGCGCGGGAAAATGAAGAACTGCAGAGGAAGAGGGAGCCCGCCTCCACGGTCATACACACCCCAAGGCCGCATTCTGGGCCGCATCGGGGGCTACGGTGGTGGTCGCCGCCGAACTAACATGCAGGGACGTCACCCCTTCTGGCGCTGGGTCCTACAACGACACCATCATTTTCGCGCTTACGCTCGTCGTATGCGTTTTGCTTTTCAACACCCGAAGGCGCGAGGATTCTAGGGTGGGGTGGGGTGGTACAAGGTAAGACAAGCAATTCAGACAACGCCCCACCAACCCCAGAGGCACCAGCTTACACCGCGGGCTTTCTGAGCCCGAGCAGAATCTTTCCGCAGCGGGTTCCTCGATATGTGTGCCACGAATCCGCACATAAAGCTAGTCCTGTATCGGGCACAACACTGTGCGCTGGGCTGGTCTCCCCTGCGCTGGCGGTTGTCGTGCGAAGCATACAACGGTACGTTTCGTTCCTCAGACCATCAGGGGTCCCCCCCTGCCGACAGCCTGTGCTCTGTACATGCTGATGTGCCCTAACATCGAGAGGCGTTCACGCCAGATAGCGCAGCCAGTTACGACGGGAAGGCTGGCTTACAAGAGGCGATACGAAATCGCACGTGTAGCTTGTCACTTTAGTTTGGCAAGCCCAGCGGCATTCTTACGTTTGACACATTACTAAACCGCCTCGCATACAGCTACATCCTTATACGAGAAACATACCTCAGACATGGGCCTCTCCTGCTACTGGAGCTCAAAATAAGAGGCTAGCAATAGCTAGGACCAATAGCAGGTCAGACGAAAATGCAGATCACAGATTGGCACGAAAACCATGTGTCACGTCAAAACAAGCCGGGTCGCCGACCTCTTAACGAGATGCTGTACGATGCTCTTATGCACACGAGATACCATGTGGGATGATGGATCACATCGCTGCGACCTTCCGCGACGCGTCATAGCCAATCCGCTAGCCCACCCGCGACACCCGACCCCAACCTTGGGATTTGCATTGCGCGCTTATCTAAAACCCCAGAAGCGCCGCGCTCATACATCCCAGTGACCCGCGACCGGCTTAATCCAGTCATGCCACGGGCTCGGCACGGCCGCCCACAATAGAAGTGCCGCCGCCCACTGGTCCATCACAACCCGATCCTCTCCGCTAATCAAGGCCGCGTGCTCCTCATAGCATTGCACCACGGTGGCTATGCTGGGGGCGCCATCGCACACGGGCTTGCACGCAAGCATTGGCCGACTTTCAAAGTATGTCTCATCCCATAAGCGCTGGTGCCTTCCCCTCGCCGGCGCCGCCGAGACCGCATACTCCGGCAGAGCGGCGCCGCACACCGGCCGGCCGCCCGCCGTCCACTCCCGACATGCCCCTTACTCTAGGAGTGCCGCGGCCGCGGCCGCCGCCCACTGGTTGACCACCAGTCGGTCCTCCTCGCTGGTCACGGCCGCCACAGACACATCCTCGGGGCGGACCGCGCTGGCCCTGGCGGCCAGCAGCGCACCCTCCTGCTCCGCCTGGAGCTGGTCCGCCACCTCCAGCAGCTCGCTCAGCTGGGTCACGAGCTGCGGGGTGCGACGTGGAATGTGCGTGTTCGTGACGCGACGCGGCGACAGGGGTGAGAAATGGTTGACGGCCACTCCCCGTCTTACTGGAGGGCTGTGTTGGGGTACCGTCTTCAAAATGCACCGGGACGCGCTGGCGAGCTTGGCTGTCAGCCAAGTGTCGCGTCAATACCGTAGAGCCCCACCTCGCAAAAGCACCTAAACGTCCCATCCGATGCGTGATGGGGGCTGCCATTACTACGCTGCTGCGCACGCCATCATACGGCACAGAAGCCTGGCCGTACGGCCGTGCGACGCCACTGTCTAAGACTGCGCAGCAGGCAGCGGCCTCACCTGCTCGAAGGTCGGGCGCACGTTGGGGTCGGCTGCCCAGCACGCCTCCGCAATGGCGACGAGGCGGCGGGGCACGTGAGGCGGGAACTCCGGACGCATGCCCGCAACGGCCACCTGCGCAAGGAGAGGGAAAAAGAGCTGAGGTCTGGGGACACCCTGACATCCGTACAGCATATTCCCGCCAAGAGAGTAGTTGCCGAGCTGGTCTTGTGAGAGCGCGTGTGTAAGACAGGAGGGCACCAGTGAACAGGGCATTTGACACGACCAAAGCCCTAGTTGCCCTGGGCCACAGGCTATGGTTGCATTGCGCGGCCGTCGCTGCACTCTACCCGTTGCCCGTTGTACTCACCTTGTACACAATCTCCGCGTACCGCATCCCCGCAAACGGTGTTCCACCGGTGATGATTTGCCACACTGCACGCAGGGTGCTTGGACTGGATTAGATCTCTATGCATCCAAGGCTGCATCCAAGGCTAAGCAAGGGAGCAGGGCCCGCTGCAGAGGCAACGCCGAGGGGGCCCGGCGCCAGCAAAGTGCGCAGCCGCTAACTACCTTCCACCGAGCGCCTCATAGTGGCGAGCGGAAGACTGTCGGGAAGCACGCCCGTGCTCAGCGCCCTGCGCAACCAGGCGTCGTGACCCGCAGCTGCAACTCACGCATGATGCCGAAGCTGAAGACGTCGCACGAGGGGCGCATCTGCCCCGTCAGCAGCAGCACCGGGCACATGTGCGTCACCTGCAGAGCGGGTGCAGCCAGCCCGGTCCTCAGCACCACGGGAGGCGGCATGACGTTATCCCGGTTCAGGCAGATGCTGCCAGCTCAAGGAAGCTTCGGGGCCTCCTAGCAAGCCATAACCCTAAGACCGTCCGCACCGTGCCGACAGTCGCGGTGGACATGTGCGTTGAGACGTCACTGAAGGTCTTGGACAGACCGAAGTCAGCAACCTGCGGGTCGCAAGGTCGGGCACACGGGCATACGGCAACGCGTCACGTTCCGGGAGGCGAGCGGCGTGGAGCCAACAGGACCTACTAAATGCAGCAAGCAGCTGCTAACACCCCAGAGGGCGATGGGGGCCCCACATCTATCTTGAGGCGCAGAAGTGAATGCAGGGGCGATGTGACCGATGCGTTCTTCGGTACCGGTCACCTCACCTTCGCGACGAAGGGCACAGCGGGCGCGGATAGGCCTCCGGCAGCGGCGCTGGCGCTGGGCCGCTGCTGCTCGTCTTGCGAGCTTACGGCCGCGTCTGGCTTGGCGGTTAACAGCACATTCTCGCACTTCAGGTCCCTGGGGAGCGAGGAAGCAGACGGCACACGCATATGCGGAGGAACAACATAAGTACATAACAACATGAAGGCGCGTCCACGGCGGTGAGGGACGTCGTGGGTCAACCTTACGGCGGGCAGAAAGGAGAACCAGCTGCAGCCGCAGCCCGGCACACAATACAATCCCGTGCAGAGACTACATAGGGCAGAGGGCGCATTGCTGCTCCGCCGGCGCCCTACCCGTGGCACACGTTGAGTGAGTGGAGGTAGGCCATGCCGCAAGCGATGTCCCGGGCCACCGAAAGCATGCCGCGCTGCGCAGCAGGACCAGGCAAGGGCAGGATGTAACGCTGGAGAGTCCTGTTGTTGCAAGGGAACCGAGCCGTGCGCAACCTGGCAAGTCCGCATGATGCCAGCAGGGATGTCAGGAGGGGGCCCCGGTCCGCTCGCGCGCCAATGGCCGCCAATCCTCGCTGCAGTCTACGAGCCGCTGGCGGCGCAATGCTCAATGCCGCTCCTCCGCGCGCGCAGCCCCCGCTCGTACCACGTGCAGCCTCCATCATTTGCGCCGCCGCCATCCCACAACCAGCAGACAACTAGGCTCACGGTCCACGGACACCACAGGCCCCCTCCGTACACCCTTGGCCCTACCATGTGCGTCAGCGCCGCGTCCCGCGGCTGCTGCGCTGGCTGCCCTAGGCTGGCGTTGGGCGTGGCCAGCAGGCTGCTGCCCTGGGCCGCCACTGCGCCGCTGGCAGTCGACTCTGGCCCCGCCGCCCCGCCCGAGGGCCCGGCTGTATCCAGCGCCGCCGCCTTGAGGCTGAGGTGCGACGCCAGGGAGCCTGGTAGGGGAGGCCAGAAGGGTGGAGGGGAACTTGTGGACCGGATCCAGGGAAACAGTCCGATGCGCATGCAGCCGGCCAACGTACGAGAGCGGTGTGCCAAGCGCTGTGCCGGAATGGGTGATGCGTGCTGCCGGAGGCGAAGATCGCGGGTTCGAGAGCCCGGCGCACCCGCGTTGCAGTACTCAAGCACAATCCATGTCTCCATGTTGAGGCCCTGCTGCGTGGAGGCGGTGGCCGTGGAGGTGGAACGAAGCGACTCCACCTGCCGAGCGGAGTGGTGAACTGGTCAGCTGGGCAATGGTTCGAGAGGGTGCTACAAGAGCGCATCCGCGCGGAAGACTGTGGTTTGTTTGCTTTACCAAGAGAACGCTTTTCGCTCTCAAGCCGAGTCAGCGTGCGTGGATCTCGAGATTGAACATCCAAGGCCGACAGGGCATGTGTGGGGACGGCCGACTACGCCCAAAAGCCGCATTCGGATGCCCTGACGCAGACTCGCCCCGCCGCTCTCACCTGGCTGAGCTGGTGCTGGGGCGAGTTGGACTCGAACGTCACGCAGTGCAGTGAGCGGACCACGTTGGGGTGGTTGAAGCGGATGCAGAGAGCCACCTCCTGCTGCACCTGTACGTCGAGGGGCAGCACGTGTGGCACGCTGAGCGCTGTCGGTAAGTGCCAGACGTGCGCGCATAGCCCACGGACCAAGCATGACCCACGGGCAACGCGTGACCACGGGCAACGTGTCCACATTGTAGCCGTCGCAGTCGTTGCTGCCGTAGTCGCCGCTGTTTAATCCCCCATTGCTGCATGGCCTCGCACGGCGGCAGACGGACCCCAGCGAGGAACAACGTTGCGCATTGTGCGGCCATACTTCTGTACACCAGTACAAAAAGGCGATCAGGTGCCGCGCTGCGCCCCTCTGCGTACCTTGGTGTTGGCAGCTGACGTGTGTGGAATGATCTTAACAGCCACAATCTGGCTCTGCCACAGACCTGCACAGCACGAGAGCGCAGGAAGGGAGCGTTGCGGGAGGTTAAGGGCCTCGCGGTCGGTAATCACTCCAATATGCATATTGCACCTCATTCCACCTAACACGGACGACGCTTGCCTACTGCGGAGCTGCACCACCGGCTCCTCGGCCCGGGGAGTGCCATGGGCGACCTCCACGCAACATACCCACCGTAATACACACGGCCGAAGCTGCCGGACCCCAGCATGTGGTGCAGCGTGATCGCCTTGGTGGGATCCGTGTTGCCGCTGTCGGGCGGCGTGACGCCGGGCGTGGTCGCCATCGTCAGGCCCGTCGTGGTGGACGACAGGCCCTGCGAGCTCATGGTGCCGGCAGCGCTGCCGCCGGCGTACGGCACATCGCCTCCGGCGGCGCGCTTGCCGTATTTCCCGTACTGGGAGCCCGTGCTGGGGGACGCCCTGCCCTTGCCCTTATTGGACCGGGAGTCGTCCAGCGCCTCGCCCATGCCGCCTCCGCCGGCGGCAGCGCCTGCACCGCGGCTGGCGCCGTCGCCGCCTTCCCCGCCCCGGCCAGCCTCGAGCTGCTGCTTGAGGCAGGGGGCCACAGGAGAGCCTTTGTGGGAGGACCGTGTTAGAGCCGCATAGCCGCGCTAGCTGTCCATGTGCACGGGACAATTCAACACGGTGGCCAACGCGTGGGCATCGTGGAGCTCCACCTGCCTCACCCCAGCGTGTAGGTTCCTGTAGAACCAAAGGCCTCATATCCGCCAACCACGCCATGCGCCAGCTGCTCAGCTCGTCTCCCAGTGGTCCCAGCGGAACCACTTAATGCCTAGTGTTCGCCTACGCGCTAGGTGCTGCCTCCTCCATGTCCTGCCCACCTCTGGGATTCCCTCCGAGTCCTGCTGCGCCAGCTTGCCAAAGCACGCAGCACCGGGGTCTCCGCGTTGCCGCTGGTAGCGCCGACATAGCACGATGCCGCCGAGCACGACCGCAGCCAGCCCCAGGCTCCCTGCAGGGCACAGAGGCAGTCCATTACGTGGCGGACTGGCGGTCCAAACGCACAATGACTTTCGGACCAACGCATACCAACGCCAACCAACCCTACTAGCCCGTAGGAATAGGGCGCTCAACAAAGATATGGAGGGTAATGAGACCTGGCGAAGTTGGCAATGCAGTGGCGGCTTTTTGATCGGGCTGGCACTGCACTCCCCAGCAACGGGGCGCGAGCTGCACACGCTGCTGCAACCTCGAGCAGCAACGTCACAGACGTCGAAGGTTGGCGCTCAGTCGCGGCACTTACCCAGCAAAGCCGGCAGCAGCGTCACCGTCAGCGGGACAGTCTTCGAGTCCGAACGCGTCAGGATCGCCGGCGGCGGTGACGCAGGGATGGGCGGTGGGCTGGGCGCACGGCTCGGCAGCAGAGGTGACGGCGGCGGACGAGCCATCCTGCACGTTTTATATTGGCGAACATTACGCGTTAGCGCCGGAGTTGGAAGCCGTCGCCGACGGGGTGACGCCTCGGCTACGCAACGCCCAACACACTATATGAACAGCGAAGCTCTTAAGCCCTCCGTTAGTGGCCCCATGCACTTGCTTGAATCAAGCTGTCCCCGCGACCCAGCATGATACAAGCTGTGCGCATGTCGGCATGTGCCTCGGGATACGTACTTCCGGTCAAGCAGCTCCTGAATGCAGGCCGCCAGCTCGTCGCCGGTCTGGTCCGCGCACTTGTCATCCACGAACACGTCGCACACCACAATTGTCATGTTGAACGATATCCGCAGGCCCGACGTAAAGGCGGGCCCAAAATCGGACCCGTCGGGCTTTGAGGGAGCAACAAGCCCCGACTCCTCGGGATTCCCTGTGGTGGCAGGAGCACACACAGCGGGACGCGATGCGGATTCAGCATCCGGTGTTTGCGGCATAAAGCCGTCAAAGAGGAGCGGCCATGGGAGGACGCGACCCATGCCCGCGTGTGAATGCGCTTGATGCAACGTTTGCGATGGAATCGCGTACAAAGCCTCGCTGTCACTTGTGCGTGGGACACGCTATTGTTCGCATCTGCATTGCACTTCCCCGCCCGGTCGGAGCGGCCACAGGCAAGGCCGGCATTAGTAGCTGAGGCTGCAAGTAGGTTGCAAGGTCCGATACCTGTCTTGAAATCGACACTCACGCTTCGCGGAGGTCACAGTGAAGCTGTAATCTTGCAGCCACAGCGGCGACTCGTAGCACAGGTCCGTCCCGAGCGTGTCGGCATCGGACCCAGACAGGGGGAGGCAGAGCTCGCTGTCAAGTACCGGAGCGGTTGTGCTTCCGAAGTCGTAGGGCAAGTCGCTGTTGCTGGTGGCGCTCGCATCAGGCGAAGGCGCGAAAGCCGGCTCGTCATTAGCAGGGGCCGTGCCGATCAGGGCGGCATCGTTGCTCATGCCTCCCCCGCTCGCGCGCGCCGCGTCCACGATCTTCTGCAGCTGCTGCGAGGGCGGCAGGCAAGCCGTCCGCTGGCTCACGACGCTGCTGAAGCGCACGGTGCCGGTGCTGTCCTCCGTGAGGATGCTCGGCACCTCGTCCAGCAGCTGGTACATGCCGCGGATGTGAAGCGCGCGGAACTCCAGCACGTCCGCTTCGCCAAGGTAGATGAAGCGCGTGGCCATACCGAAGTCCAGCAGAGCCAGGCTGGACCGGTTGCTGCCCGCCCGCGTGGATGAGACGCCGACGATGCTGACGGTTGATGGCGAGGGGGAGGGGCGGCGAGGGGGTGGAGGGCGTATGAGTGCAGGGCGTGAGCAGTAATAGGGTTCGCACGGGAAGCAAAGTCGTCGGATGAGCTTAGCAGCGTGGATCGCCAGAGTTTCGTGGCCTACACCCGGGCAACTTAAGAGCGCTGTAAATGCGTGCAAAGTTCCCCACCGTCGCTTGGGCTCCCAGGGCTGGTCGGCTGGTGCTGACTCAGCAGCGCACGGAGCAACGCCTCCCCGGGCCTCCACGCTGCCGTCTCCCCTGCACCAACGAGAAACCCCGAACCCCACAGCCCACCGCGGACCTGACGGAGCGGCTCAACTCAACCTCCTCGCTGTCGTTCAACGCCTGCCGTATCTGTGCGCGCACGCGCGTGCTGTTCATAATAACATCGTTGACGACACGAATTGTTCCGACCGTTTGGTTGAGCAGGGCGGACACGAAGGCGTCCGCGTTCGAGACGGACACGGTGCTTCCCATTGGAGCAGAGGCAAAGTCGGTAAGGCCGTCATCTTTCGACTGTTCCTGCGCCAAGGCGCGGCGGGGTCCAGTTGCTCCGCTGGCCTGGTTGCAACCCCGGAGCAGGCAAAAAGCGACCAGGAGAGTCGCCCAACACCGCATTCCTAGCTAACTACAAAGCTGCAGGCTGCAAGAGGAGTCGAAATAGACCGCAGGTGAAGGCGGTTGGAGAAGGCCGAGAAGAGAGTTGCTTATCATCGTGAGCAGTCAAAAACTCGACATGTTTTGTATAGCTTAGCGCTTCAGTCGCCTTAGTCCTACAGGCGCCTCTGCCCTCGCGTCCTAGGAGAAGGCGAACGTGCAGAAGGACGCGTTTGGACGTAGAATGCGTGTATGCCACAGTGTATGCATGTATGCGTTGTGCCTTCGAGAGCTGATCGTTGTCAGCCCGGCAGTCTTCCGGACTTGATGGCAGCTTCGCCCGTACGCGCGCACGCGACCCTTGAAGTGGATGCCAGCCGCATCAATTCCTTCACCGATTTCAAATCTGCATGCATGGGACGTCACACGTCAATGGCCATAACGCATGTGCAGTGTCAAGCGCGTGTCCTTCTTCCACAGACTCCGCACAGCCGGCCCTTCTAGCAACAAAAAAGTGGGAATAATTAACGAGGCGACGAGGGACACATGAGCCCGTGTGGTCATGGCGAAGAGCAGGGGGCACGGGGCAGGCAGGCGTACTCTGCCCACTTGACACCCTCCAGCCCGTCTCCCCATCCTCCACCCTTTGTTGCAGTGCTTCAGCCTCGGGCAAGCATAAAGGACACTGTTTCCCTGCTCTTCCCCGAGCTCCGAAAGGAGCCCCATGGGTCGCGCCTGCACCTGCCGGGTGGAATTGGGCCTCGAGCATGGTCAGTACCTTGCAGATTGCATTAAAGGAAAGGGAAACAGGGAAGGCAGCCTCTGCGGTCATACACAACCGGGGGTCATCTTATGCAGTGTTCCTTTTCAACACCCGCCGGGGTGCGATGTCACCCGGTGTCACCCGGTGGCATGACGCCGAGTACAGGGCATGGCGGGCGAGGGAAACGAGCAGACGGTCCCATCCGGTGTGAACCGGTGGCAGCGTCACCCAACGAAATTTGGTAGGAGATTGTCCGGCGAGCGGTGTGATCGGCGAAGTTCCCAGTCCAGGGGGGCAGTAAGCCGGTCTTTTGCGGGGCGGGACGAACGCCACATTTCTTGCTCTGTATACGCCCCCCTAATGGAAACTTTCTGCCTTCGGGCGTGTATGGCTGTGGAGGCGGGCTCCCTCTTCCTGTGCAGGTTTTTTTTCCAGCGGTACTGCGTCAGCCCCTACCCTAGACGCCGAGAGCTTAGGGCAATCCCGAGCGTCAGGAGCCTAGGTGTGGTTGTGGATGTCACCAAGGGGCAACAGAGCCGGCTCTGAGGGCACACGCCTGTAGGGTACGAATGTACGGCACATGTGCCTCTCTCCTCCACTCCAACCATGGACGCGAAGAACACGTACCATCAGATATATTAGCTGTTGTCGGCGCGTCGGCTGAAAATAGGGTCGTCGATCGCGTACACACAACCGGAAGGCAACCATGGCCCTTGGTAGCATCATTCAAGCCTTCAAGGATGAGTATAGAAAGAGCCCCGTTCGTGTCAAGGTAGAACTGGATGTTGCCGACGAGATCATTAGCGTCGAGGTGGACGGGGCTGACGGCTTTGTAATTGACAACTGGTCAGGTTCTGGACGCGTTCTTGCTCTACGCGTTGGCGACCGCTGGCGTGCAGGTTGGCGGGTATCCCTTCGGTTTGGGCGTGAGCACCATCGCAATTATCGCTCTCTTTGCCGCTGCAGTTCGCGTACATGATGCTGGTGGGCACTTTCCCGTTCAACGCTTTCCTGGCCGGTTTCCTGTCGTGCATCGGGTTCTTCGCGCTCACTGGTGAGCGGCTTGCAGCAGGGTTCCACACCATAGGGGAGTGGCCACGTGCCTTCAACATGGGTCGCGGGAGGAGGGAGCTGCCGCGTGCGCTCGGCGGGCTCGGCGGGTTCCCCGGGTGTTCGTCCCCTGGCACGCTAGGCGCATTGGCCAAGCAACGGCCCCGGCATATCAACCTCTTCCGTATGCAGATGATGGGAAGTGCTCAAATCTGTGCGAGCGGCCACAATGGATAGGTATCGCTCAAACCTGCCCTCGTTGCCCTCTACCCACAGTGTGCTTGCGGATGCAAGTGGATCCAGCCAACAAGGATTTCGCGGGGATATCTCCGGAGCGTGCCTTTGCGGACTATTGCCTAGCAAACCTTGTTCTGCACCTCGTCGTGTGGAACTACATGGGTTGACACGGCGCGCTGGACGACCGAGGTGCGTGGCGAGGTAAGCATGTAGTATTCACGGTTTCCACCCATTACACATGCGTGCTTGGGACCGGATCAGTTGTCGCGCAGCAGCGGAGCGTTACCTCCGCTGGCAGGGTCGGGCACATTGGATCGATAATCTGCGTTCGTGTGCGCAATAATCACCCCACAGGCCTCGTCTCCTCGTGAAGTGTGCGCTAACGTCATGCTATGCGCATGCCTCCCTTGCAGCTGTACTTGAAGATGCGGCTATCTTTGGGAGCCAAGACGAGGCTGGACCATACCGGGGAACATAGGATGTGCCAGCTTTAAGGGGGGACTGATGGCGGAGGTGGCGGACGGCTGTTCTTCCTGAGTAATATAGTAAAAAAGCAGTGTATCCGTTGTGGAGGTATGATTGATGACGACAGGTATTGGATGCGGAGCTGTATGGGGCTCGCTGCAAGAGACGCCGCTGTCCTGGTGCACAAGGGAGCGGGCAAGGTCCCTTGCCGGAATCGGGACTTCGCTATTATGGCACTGTAGAAGCCGTGGCAAGGATAATAATGCATACAGTGGCGTGGCTGCTGCACAACTCCGGGTCGCGTGTTCTTCGCCCCGTTAATAACTGAGGGCAGCCTCCCCGTTGCGAGAGCCAAACGCTCGGGAACTAAGGGCGCATCCAGCGGGTCGTTTGCCGGCGGCCGTCTTCACCTTTCCTCGAGGCAGCTCTCCCACGTACATTCCGTTACAGGAGCAGCAGGTCAGTAAACAGGTCCAACCAGTTCTCGCATGCAAGTACTGATAAGGATGGATCTTCGAAGTGGCGTAGAAAAGTTATGCGATGCCTTAAATGCAGAGTGAGTCCTTCCACGCAATAAAAAATCACAAAACTTGGCCCGCGGTACCAACTTATAACCCCTTGGTACATGCGATTTGGAACCTAGCTTGGGGCAGCAGATACGTGTCTAACATTGCTTCGCGTCCGCAGCACACGTAGGAACCGCCCGCAGGGTACGTGTCTAAGCCTTCTGGGCCACGACAGGTAGTACATCCTGTACGGATGTGCCACGGGCATAAGGATGGGAATCGTATCGCAACACGTCACGACGACAGCCGAATGGCCATGAGGATTGGTGTCTGTACGAACTTTGTGCTAGGGTACACTGCTTGCGCAAATCCTTATGCGCCACCGACGGGGCCCCAGGCATATCCGGATATACTCATTACGAGCAGCAAGCAACGTAGGTTGCGCTGCCCAGCACAACGAAAGAGGGAGGAGTCAGGGTTGGATGGACGCATTGGTAGGAAACAGCTTGCCGCGGACATGACACGAATGCATACGGCATAAGTATTCAGCGAAGGCAGCCCATACGATTTTGATGTTGTCGTATGTGGGGTCAGTCGTGCTTCATACATGGCCCTTCAGGGCTTTCGACCAACAAGCAGTCCCACAAGTCTCAGCTAAACCGGTCACACTGGCCTCCATATGAATACAATTGGCGCGCCGCGAACACCCGGCCCGGGCGGGCTCGGCGCTGATGCGCTTACCAAACGGGCCCTTCCTAAACGCACTCTCCGAACAGGAGGATGCCTCCACGCGGCCTGCGTGCACCCTTACGCCTCGTCACCACCGGCGTGGAACTCGGCCAGAGCGTGCAGCAGCGGGTGGCACCCACCTGGGCTGCAGAGCTCGCCGTGTTGCAACCTCCTGTGCTGGACGTGGCGGTACCCGTGTGGGCCGTGTGGATGGAGGGCAGTTCGGTAGAAGTCCCCGGCACCACGCCCTTGCACAGCGTAGATTTGGAGCCGCCAGGCGCATGCTGCTAATGGCCGCCGTCAACCATCGGCTTTATTGCCGCACCAGCGGTCCCCTTGGCGTGCACCGCCCCTGCGCAAGCCGCGGTCGCAGTCTTCGCGCCAGAGCTCCCGAGGGCGTCTTGGTCTCCCAGCGCTGAGCCCGAGGGGGCGTCCATGCTCCAGAGCTCGTTGTCGTGCACGCGCGCCCCGCCGCCGGCGGCCCCGCCAACGCCCTCGCTGTCCTCCTCCTTGCACATCCAGCGACGGCGGCTCGAGCGGACGCGCCTCACCACCAGCCACGTCGCCCCCGCCACGAGCAACAGCACTCCGAAAACACCGGCAGCGATGGCGACTGGCACGACCCAGCTGTGTGGGCCGGACGGGTTCGCTCGGGTTCCGGCCGCTGGCTGTTGGGTGTTGCCCTCTATTAGTCGACCATCGGCCTGGCCTGGAGCATCGCCGCTGGGTGGCCCCGCGGGACGCGCCTGGCCCGGCGGCGCCAGTGGTGGCGGTGCCGGCGGGAGGCGCGGGGGCTTCGCATTTTTGCCGTCAGAGTTGTCCAGCGCCGGACGTCCGTCCCGAACTACAAAGAAATTAATGTCGAAGCCTGCAGGTGGTAAAGAGCATTAGTGCTTTCATGGGTGGTAAACGACCGGTAAGTAAAAACGTCAAGAACGGGCAGCTAGCGCAACCTGTCCGGTGAACGAGGCGCCCTGTAGTGGGTGGGGAGGAGGTGCGGCACCGTCCGGGCGCAATGAACTGCAACCAACCAAGCCACGATTCAATGCCAACAAGCACGACGTTGGCCGCTATCATTACAGCTCACGTGCTAACGGGCCTTTGCACGTCAGCGCCCTACGCGGCTGGAAGAACACGGCCACGGCGGCGGTTCGCGCACCTGCCAGCTCCTGGTATGGCAGCACAAGTTGGGGGTACTCCACTTGCTCCAAGGCTGCCTCTGGCGGCGCGTCGGCCGGCAGCCGGAAGGTGATGGTGACGTTGGTCCCTATCCAGCCGTAGTGACGCGCCGTCCGCAGCACCAGGAGTCCTGCCTCGGGGTTGTACGACAGCGGCTGCAGCGGTCGGCAGGGAAAGCCATGTCAGCGTCAACACACACTCCGGATCGTCACACACCCCGCCACACCGCACATACCCCTCCACACAGCACAATATCTTGCAGGAACTCGCCACATGCTGAAACTAAGCGACAACGTGCTACACATCATTGCACAAGCGAGGGCGGCCCAAATTACAAAGCCACGCACTCAGAGTGCGACACTCACCTCAAAGGTTCTGGCAAGCCCCAGCAAGGCCATGCTTGCGGCGGTGAAGAGTCGAGGCGGCATTGGCGGGTGTGGGGGCCGGGGTGGCGGCGTAGGCGGGGACGGCAGCGGCGGCGGTGGGGGCGAAGGCAGAGGTGGAGGAAGCGGCGAGGGCGGCGGGGACGGCATGGCTGGCGGCAGGCGACTTGACCATCGGGTTCCTGCAGTGGATGGGAAGCGGGAAGCGACTGAGCTCACAAGGTTGCATACCGTGGCCTGACAGCCAGCTTTCCCTATCCTAGTCACTACCCCGGACCGCACCGCCGCCGGTGTACAGCAATGCAGGTATTGTGCAATGCCCCGCCACAAAGACGAAACCGCACCCGTCCGCTGCTGTCTCAGCATCAACACCATTCGCACCAACAGGATTCCGCGCACCTTCGGACACAATCCTGGTGTAGAAGCAAGCTCCCTGCGATATCCTGTCAAGGGTCGCATTGCGCCTGAGCCAGCCCGCGCTGCTGAAGCCCGTGCAGCCCTCGGTGCTGCGGCAGCGTGTTGCCAGGTCGGATGGGGCGGCGCCTAGAGCTTGGTCAATGCCTGCTCCGCTGGAATCCACGTCGGCCGCGACAGCAAAGCCATCGACCTCGGGGCATGCACCTGTACGGAGAAGGTATGAGCTGTACGTGTACAAGCAGCGCGCAGCGTCAAATGCACGGCAAGGTGCGTGTCACCAGAGCCGAACGATGACTGCTGATCATTCGTCAACCAAGGCTCTTCAATCAGCACCAGATTGTTGAAGCACAGGGCAATGTGTGGAGCCATCGCTCCTCCATTGCCCGCAGGGGCGCCGATTCAGGTGGGGATAGGCTTGGGCGTACCAGCTGGTGTCCGGGTGTAGAAGCACACCTCTGGCGCTTCCCTGTTGAAGGTTGCGTCTGCCTTGGCAAATCCGTGGCTGTTGAAGCCGGCACAGCCGACCTCTGTGCGGCACGAGGCGGGCGCCGACACCCCGAGACTGCCAAGGTCATCACCCGCGTGGTCCACATCTGCGGCCTCCACGTATCCCGCGATCCGCGGGCAGGACCCTGCACGTGAATGCGGGAGATGGAAAGAGCAACAAATGGCACGCCGTCCGCAGCAGACCAAAGACCGTGGCATTCGGTATAGGCCTTCGTACGACCTCACTTATGTACAACGCTTCCCTACCCGTATTAATCTTGGTGTAGAAGCACCACCCTGGTCTGGAGACCAGTGGTGACGCGACGGACTTCTTGACAGCAGACACCCAGGCTTGGCTGTAACTGATACCCTTGCAGTCGGGGTCCGCATTGCAGTGGGCGACCACGTCGCCGTCGAACGAGCTGGAAAGATCGTCCCCGGGATGGTCCATGTCGGTGGCAGCCGTATAGCCATGGAGCTGAGGGCACGTGGCGTCTGCAACCGATCCCGGTGCATCGCAGCGGGGCGAAAGAAGGACGAGGAGGGGCAGTATTATGGAACCAGCCTCTGAGGTTTGAGCGTCAAGGGGGGACGGCTGCGCTGACACAACCACGCCTGATTCACACGACGGTTTCTGCACGAGGCGCAGCGTAGTAGCGGAAACCAAGGTTTCCTGCGTTCGCCTGGCTAGCGTTTTTGCGCGTTGGTGCTGTTTTGCAGTGCAGCATTACGTACGAGGCCGGTGGGTCGGTGGATCGTACTTCGGTGGTCGTCTGTTTGGTGCTGGCTTATACGTGAATTACTTAGAACCGCCGTGCAACGCTGGGCCATGCTACGTTATTTCAGTCCCTGTTCCAGTCCCGGCGCGGTGGATCAAGGCTCGTCCCCAAGAATCTCTGCTTGCAGGTCCACCCCTTCCTTGCGGCGGAGCAACGCATTTCTGCAAAACTTGTGCTGTTGCAGCTTCAGCCGTGATGGCCACGACGGTCCTTGCAGTGCTACGAAGCGCCTTAGTCTGCTGCTGCAGGCGCCAGCACGAGCTACGGCCCAAGCGGGAACCCACCTGCTTGCGGCACCTTGATGTAGAAGCAGGCGCCGATTGCGATGGTGTCTGGCGAGCCGCCCTTCTTCACCCAACCGTCGGAGTTGAATCCCCTGCACAGAGGCTCTGCTCGGCAGTATGCTGCTGCGGCGCGAAGGTCTCCTGGGAATCTCTTGCTGCCAATGCCGTCATCGCTGCGGTCTACATCCGAAATAGCGACAAATCCTGGAAAAGACGGACATGAACCTGTGGGTGGAGGCCCCGGGTGCGACAGGAAAGTCGGTCGGTAGGTCGGCGCAGGGCACAGCCGGGCCCATGACATTCCACACCCTGCAGCAAGATGCGTGCTGTCGCGTAGCACCGCGTAATCGGTGATCGTCTGGTTTCTATTGAGCGCGCGCCCCACGATGCGTGCGGGTGCAAGTTGGCCGTGCGCGCGGTTAACGCCGGCTGTGCTCAGCAGGGCGATGGTCGCTACATCGCACACACCGCCCTGCACAGGTAAAAGGCGGAGCGAAACGAGCGAGCTGCAAGCATGCCCCAGCATTTGCGCCCACCTGCGGGCATCTTGACGTACAAGCAGCGCCCTGGCTCGTCTGTGCTGTTCAAGGACAGGGAGGCCTTGAGAGCGCCCCGCTCGTCAAAGCCCTGGCACCTGGCTTCCACGTTGCACGCCTCCATGGCCGCTGTGGTGTTGACCTGGAGCACATCGCTGCCCGCATCAACATACCCCGGGAACGCGGCGAAGCCCAGTTTGCGCGGGCACCCATTGAACTCTGCGGCCCGGAGGGACGAATATTCTTGTGCACACCCTTCTGGAGCGGGGCGCTTTGCTTACGGCCGGCGGGCTCGAGCAAAGCGTATGAACATAACAGGCATGCACCTTTGGTGGGTCCCACGCCCAACCGCGGCGGCGATGCAACCCCAGCAGTAGTAGGCTAAGAGCTGCTGTTAGGTGTGTTTCACTCGACGCCACGACGGGCTCGGACGCACCTGCTGGCACCTGGACGGCACGCTCGTAGAAGCAGCTGCCGGGCGAAGGCTCCAGGGGACCGTTAGCAAACTTGCCCGACGCCCATGCCGAGCTCAGGTTGTAAGAGAAGCCTTTGCAAAGAAAGTGGTCCCGGCACTCCTTGGCCACGTTGTACCCATGGTCAATGCCGAGCAGGTCGTTCCATGTAAGGCCCATGTCCTGGTGGACAATGTACCCTTCCAGCCACGGACACCGTGGTACACCTGAGGGGGGCCGAAGAAGGGCGAACGTGTGGTTCAATGCAAACGTCTTGCTCTTTGCCTCGTCAGTAAACACAGGCGCCAGTTCAACACAGGTGCAGTACACAGGTGCAGTACACGCGTTTCCGGTGACAGGCGGTGCCCAGCCAACAAATGGCCACTGGCCAAGCCAAGGGTGCCTACCGTCCTGTAGCGAGCGCCGCGCAGCAGCGCCCTGCGCAGGGGCCAGGTGGGCCTGTGACGCGGTCCTCCCGCTCAGCCTTCGCAGCAGGCGTCGCCCTTGGGAATCCCCCTGAGCGGGAATTGCTGCTTCCTTCGCAGTCTCTGACGCACCGGTCGCTGGCAGCGGTGACTCCTGGTCCAAGGGAAGTTCGCTGCCGTACGGATTCCGTGCACCAGTCACCAGGCCCACATCGGTGTTGGCTGCCCCGGAAAACACCTCATCTGCAGGATCCAGCACACGGTCCAGCTGCTCTGCAATTTCTGCCGCAGACCCGTCTTGCAGAGTGTTCCTAGGGCGCGGCTGTCGGGGTGTAGACGGCGGTGACGGCGGGCCCTCTGGCGCTGGCAATCCCGGGGCCTTCTGCAGCGCATCCTTGCTGGTCGCCTGGGATGTCGACTGGCCGTCGGCGGACAGCTCGCCGTCAACGGCCGGATTGGCGCCTCCGCCCCCACCAAGGTTTGGAATGTAAGGATTGCCCGGTCCGCGACCGCCAACGTCGGTGACGGTTACGGTCCCGGTCGCGAATTCTTCTGGCATATGTGGAGATGGAGACATTGGCGGGGTTGCACGCTGCAGCTGGGCGTTGTTGAACTCATCGGGAAAGTGCTCCATGAGCACCGCGGCGGCCAGCGCCCGGAACTCCTGCTCCGAAACCACAAGCGTAACGCCCTCCACCTGGAGAACGGCAGAAGCTTGCGTCGTCGTCGCCCCAACTGCACTCCTGCACGCAAAGCACCGCATAGCATCATGGCCAGCAGACTGAAGCAGTTAAGCAGGCGCAGTAGAGATGCCACTGACGACGTGTCTCAGCCGTGCAAGGTTGCTCGGAACCTCGGATGATAGCTATACGTCCGCCTTTTCTGCTCCGACCCATGTAAATCGAAGCCTGAGTGCAATGGTGTTGGCTATAAGTCTATCATTCTTGTTACAGGGAGGACCGGCCTCAGCTGCATGCAGCTGGATGCTGGTGTTTGCTGTTCTCCAGAAACCCGTACCTCGAGTACTCAAAAAACCAGAGGGGCAGTGAGGAGTTTGACCACGCGGCGTTCGACCCCCCCAGCGGCCTCTGTCGTGGGGGCTTGACCGTCAGGTCCCAACCGCCAGGCGCCAGGTTGTAGAGCACCATGTTCCGGAGCGTCAGGGGAGCAGCGAGGTACAGAAGCCGCGAGCCTCCCTGCGTCGGCGTCAGCGGGCGAGTGTCTTCAGGGGCGCGAGCCAAATACGCCCGAGGTCACCCGCCCAGAGCGCTTGCGAACGATGGTCGCGAGGCGTTGAGTTTGATATCGTATGCATCTTCTCATGCATCCCGGATTAGTGTCCCACAGTGGGACTTCCCCACTCACGCGACGCGTCACATGAGCAGAACGACAACCACTACAAGCCCTGAAAGCCGAGCACGTGGCATGAGTTCCGGCCCGCACGGAGTGGCGAGCGAGACTGTGCAGCTTGGGCGTTAGCATTGGCGAAGTTACGGGACGGTCGAGCAAAGCAAGATGCCTTACCTGCAAACATAAGTTACGGCGCGGGATCGTACCGCTATCGTACCTTGAGCGACACGTAGGTACGTCCCTGGCCGAGGCCCTGCGGGAGGCCGCTGAGCGCACAATCACTGTCCGGACTCGACCCAGGCTTCCGTTGAAGCGCGGACAGGCCTTCGGTAGAGGCGGTTGCGTCGAAACGCCTGTTGAACACGAGCAGCGACGTCAAAGGCGCACAGGTAGGGGGCAGTGGCACTGGTGGCTACATTGACTAAAACCCAGTGCGGCCTAATCATCAAAATCCAACAAGCATTCATAATCTAGTTTTTCAAACTGACACGGCGATCCCTGACCGTACGTTCCAATGCCTGCAGCAGCCGTAGTTCAATGACCGGCGCGCCTGGTCCAGCTGGCTACCGCGGCAGCTACGGAGGGGTTAGGGGCCCATAAGCGCTTCCCGGCGGACGCACAATGTGCTGAAAATGACGCTGGCATCCCCTACGCCGTCTCCGCACATCACTGTGCCAGTCATGACGGTTGACATTCCGCCGCCAGCGGCTGGCAGCACGGCCACGCCTGACGGACCCTGCGCGTGAGTGCAACATGGCAACATAACACCATGTCAAATAACCCAAGCGAGTTGCTTTCAACGTTGTAAGACGGCGACATGGCAGGGACGCGTCTTCACTGCGGTTTGCGACAAGCGTGTGGCGCGCCGCGGCCGGGAGCTGCAGACGCGTTGGACGTGGTGTAGGGCTGTGCTGATCTTTTCATCTCGACGGGGTTCTGAGCGCGCGCAGGTTCCGACAACGCACCAGGCGCATCGCCTTTTGCTCGTCTCCGTGCAGCAGCAGCGGTGGCCAGACCTGCGACAGAGGCAGCAGCTGCACCGCCTCGGGCAGCGCCTCGTAGACAGAGGCGGACAGCAGCGTGCAGTTGAGCAGCAGGACCTGGGGAGAGGGAGCGGATGGGGCAGCACTTTCGCAAACAGCCCGTTGGGTGGAAAATAATCCCGTTGTAAATCGGAGATGTATAGGAATACGGCGAAGCGCGGAGTAGAGTCGCGTGACTCCGCAAGCATGAGAACACTCCTCCCCACTGACTGCCCGGCGCCGTACCCTGCCGTACCGCACCTGCGTGCCAATGCTGAGCCGCGACACCACCAGCATGTCGTTGGCCGAGTTGGCCTGCAGCAATCCCAGTTTGTGTCAGCAGACTGTGCAGCACGTAACCACATAGGCACCCATCGCACGCGCGAGAGGGTCAGCAAACTCGTGAACATCTGCAGCAATGCCACCGGACCCGTTTTCCCGCGCCCCCGACCTGAGAAGCGTTGACCTCCAGCCGCCAGCCTCCGAGCTTGAGACTGGCCACTGGGCTCGCATCGGGTCGCTGCCCCACACCCGCGAGGAAGGCCAGCTCCGCGTCGGACACCACGAGCGTGCAGCGCCTCAGGGTCAGCTGCACCTGCGTGGCCTTCGACAGCACGCTGCCCCTGCGGGCCCGCAGGCAAGCACAGGCGCGCGGAACGGATGGGTCGGCACGAGGAGGCACCGGATACCGGACGCCACCCGACTGCGTAACGCTGGAAGCGTGCGCACTGCACGCGAGCTGCAGGCACAAAAGCGGCGATCACCTGAATATGTTGAAGCTTGCCATGCCCACGGCCATCAGTGTCGGCCCGGACGCGTACTGGCCCACACCGTACGGCAGGTTTACGAGCGTCAGGTCGTGTAGCTCCGCTACTTGCGGCAGGGGTGTAATTCTGCTCGCACCCATGAAGCTCCCGCCGTTTTCCGACAGCTTGGTCCATGCGCCTTCGAGTCCGCCCAAGTCCAAGAGGGTCGGCCGAAGTGGGTCGCCTAGGAGCACCGGGGTGAGCCCCCAGGGCAGTTCAACCTGCACGGGTGCACAGATCCGTTTTGACAGGGGTGGCCGTGCTTGGCGGTCGCGTGCTTGTCCTTTCTGGCTTGGGCTGCGCAGGACAGGGCGGCAGTAGCGGGGCCGTGCTCACATGCAGGTGCGCGAGTGAGGGGGCTGGCACAGATACCCGGAGGTGTGTGCCAGCTCAGCCGCGGATGCACTGCATCCCTGCATGCGGCGGATGCCGCGCGCTCCCGCGACATGGCCCAAGCGCTCACAGGACAGCACATAGGGCGTGGGAGGAAGGAGGAGGGACGCAGGCCAGCCGGCACCCGGCGCCGTTGACCACTTGCAGGCGCAGGCAGCAACCCCCCGTCCTCACCGTGCTCGACCAGTTGGCGACCTTGATCGACACGTTGGCCGCGACGGAGAGGTAGACAGGCCCGACCGCGCCCCCAGGTATGCCATTCATCCAGTCGCGTAGATCGTACTCGCTTGATACGGCCGACGCCGCGCACACGAACCCCGGCACGCCGTAGCCGGGGCATGTGAGCGTCACGTTGCGCCACACGACCTCCCCGCCACCCGGCGCGCGGGAGGCGTGCCGCATGAGGTGCACAACGCCCTTTCGGATCTGCACGCCCGGACTGTAGGGGTACGCAGAGGTGGAACTGACGCTGCAGAGGCTCTGCAGGTAGGACGTCAGGCCTTCCTGGGCCAGGAGCAACACCACATCCTCGAGGACCAGGTTGGCCCCTTGGGGGACGCCGAAGAGCCGCGGAAGCGCGAGGCTTGCCAGCGTGGGGGCGCTCCCCAGAGGATCGACCACGTCCGTCAGGATGAAGGACATTGAGGATAGGGTCAGTTGCTGGCCTGTGAGTAATACGGGGTGGGCGGGGAGAATGCAGGGTCAAGGGACGCATAGGGACCGGCACCAGGCGTACGCGGTTGGCCATGCTCGCTTGAGAGAGGTGCCAATAAACTGGGTTACAGGCGTAGGCTGTAATAAAAGAACTTCATGGGCACACGCTTCATACCCCATGGCAAAGTACGCAGGCCTTTCTCCCGCCCGCTACTCCTAGGCTATACAGGCTATGCGGTCTTACCGGGGAGCAGACCCACTGCGGGCGCCTGCTTCAAATCCCTCCAGTTTAGCGCGGTGTATGATGCTTGGCCGGGTGGCGGGGGGGAGGACACAGGCATCGCAGGCGGGCTCGGAAACAATGGAGGGGCGCGAGGGTTATCGGCGTTCAAATACTCGTCCGGCTGCAGCGCTGTCATGAGGGGCACGGGCACGAAGCTCCCCTGGCCCTGAATGGTCAGGTTGGACGTTCCCTGGGGCAGGCCCGCCGGCTGTTGCTGCTGGTTTGGGTTGTCCAACGTAATTGCCATGTACGCCACGGGCAGTGGCATCCCTTCCTGTTGCGGGCTGAGAAGTGCCTCCAGTGGCAAGGGGGTGTAAATAAGGTTGTCCATGTACAGCTCGGCAGTCGACAGCTTCACAGAAGCTGATGCCAGGGTGGCCATCATGAGCAACAGGCGCCGGCGCTGGGATCGGGGCCGCAAACCTGTCGGGCATGGGGGGAAGGTCACCAGTAGGTCACCCCAAAGCGTGTACGCTTGGTAGGCGCCAGCAACCGTCAACAGCACGCGCTTAGCAGCGGGATTTCCTCCTCGTCCACACTGCTTGTTGGGCATGTATCGGCTTATGAGGATGCAAGGAAGGCTGCCGTGACGTGTCGACCGTGCCCCGTAACCCTGCATCCCACTGAAAGACCGCGCATGTTCCGACCCACCCGTGCCGCCACCGCTGGGGAACAAGCCACGCGACTATATGGTGAGAAAGACGGTAGCCCACCCTGCCCCCACCTTCGCCCATCGCTGTACGGCCACCGCCCCAGTCTTGAAGGTATTTGGAAACACCTTTAAGCGGCCCTTAAGCGCCCCAGTCTCGTGATCTGTCCACGAAACGACGTGAAGTTCGCCTCCGCGTCAGCTGGCACGGAAAACCCCCATATCCCTTGAAAGGGGTCAAGCGGTCATTCCAGTTAGACATGTATCAGCAGGGCGCCCCTGCGAACGGAGCGTAAGTCGACCATGACTGCCAAGGGTAATGGCCTGCATGGCCAAGTAAAGACCGCCCCAGTCGAAGTACACTGTATGCATAAGCGTCATAAACAGCTTGTTGGTTACTACACTTTTTGCCTCCGCATTTTATAGGCACGCAATTATCGCAATGGGATCCCGGCTTGCTGCGTAAGTGTAATTGCCTTAGGCTCAGAACAACGTTGACTGTTGCTAGCAGTTGTACGGAGTGTGCAGTGCTATCAGGGAGCCGGGCATTCGTAAGCAACTTCTCTCACATCTCCATCGGCTTATTTATACATTTTACGCTCTTGCGCTGGCGGTTTCCCATGTCAAATTGCCACCTCTTCCCAGCGTCGCTTGTGCTTCCTGGAGCGTGTCGCAGAAGGCAGAGATCTAAAATGCTCCTGAAATCACATGCAGTAACCCTCATTTTGGCGGCTGTGCGCACGAGCATCCAAAGTCAAATGAACCAATTCCGCATCACTGCCGGGTTCGCCGTCGTGTGATTCTATAACGTTCATACGTATGATAAGCAGTGCGCCTGTTGAACCATTCTTGGGTCATGTCGCAAACCCGTACTCTTAGTTGTTGGCCACCTTGGCATCTTCCCTTGAATACCCTCCGAAGTGCGTCATTCTATCTGATGCTGTCTCAATCTGGACCAATGTGCGCGTGACTTTGCTTGTCAAGGCCTTGCGTGCCGGCGCTTTGGCCTCAGGGCTGCTCACAGCTTCGGCTACGCCCGTGGCTACGCCTAGGCACAACACGGAGCTTCGTGGGGCTGAACCATTGGCTTCATCAGTGTAATGTTGTGCGAAGTGTTTTGGCGGCGGAGTGTTTTGGTGGCCCATCTGGCTGGGAAGTACCCGTACACCGGCTGTGTCCATACATTCTAATTACTGTGCTGTGGTCCCTTAGCATCTTTCAACGCTAAGCTGGTAACTTTAATTGCAAAGGCACACCTGATGAGTGATGAGTTGCTGGTATGTGCACGCCGTATCGCACCGCGACAGAACAGATATCTACCTTATACTGCCGTAAACAGCTACAGACTCTCTACGAACAACGCCAATCCTTCACATCAAACCATCATCACTCCAAAAGACACGACGACGATTACACGCACGCAATGTCAACACGCACTTCCCTGTTTCCGTTTTAGAGCATGCGGTCCGACACGCGTAAGCATACCATGCCAAGATGTCCAGGGCCAAGCGCCCTCACACTGTGCCCGCCACAGCACCGGCAGCATGGCAAGCATACGGCACTAGCTCGCAGGAAGCCGTAACCACGGCGTCATGTACAAACAACAAGTCGGAATGACCACACGGCCGCACGCGACACAATCGACCTCGTGGCCTGATTGTCACCACCTTCACCACCCGCACTTCAATGCTGCCCAATTAGTGAGCAAGAGGCGAGTAATTGAAGGAGCGCAAGCCCTCCATGCGCGGCTTTCGCTTCCTGGCAGCCGAATGCCTCGAGAGCACGGGAACTGTTCCAGGCGGCACTGATCACCAAAGCGACGATGGGCTGTTCAGGCTCAGGTGACAGGTCGTGTGTGGGATGCGCGAAATCAGGACCTGCGGTGTGCTCGTTTACGTTGCGTGCTTATCTAGCTTCCAAAAGAGCTGCTGGTGCAGCAGGGCCGCAATGGGCAGTCCTACGTCATGCATTCGGTCTTAAATGAACCTCATCTGCCCTGCGTGTGTTGGGGGACGGCGGTCGCCATGGTACAGTTGGTTCCGTAAGAGTCTTTACTACCGTGTATCCCACTCCTAATCAGCCTCCAATCCCGCAGCACAGTCGTACACAGCCGTGCCAATCACGGCGGACGACACCGTACAACTTGTCAAACCGTATGGAAGAACGGAATGTGCTTGTATTAAAACAGTAAGAAAGGGTTATTTTAGACGTAGCAAAGCGGCAGGCTAAAATGAGGTTTGAGTAGGAAGCGGAGAGCTGAGGTCAGTTTCCGGCCTTGTGTGTTTTGTGGGGCACGGCGTGTCAGGGCTCCCTGGAGCGGACCGCCGAGGTGGGACAGCAATTTGCCCCGGGGCTCTTGTCCGCCCTGAACGGCGCTTCATCGTTCACGCACAGTTGGTTTTTAGGCTTTGTGCAGTTGCGTATGTCTACACGCTGTTTGCGTAGCTTGCTTAGATGACACTTCTGAGGCGCTCTTGTGTCTCCTTACTTTTCCGGTACTTACTTCAAAACTGTAAACTTTGCCGAGCAGTGCAGAACATGCCGAAGGTAACGTTTCGGCTTTTGGCAAGCAGCTGACGGATTTTGCTTCCCCAACATGCAAGCATGGTCGCCTACGTTTGCTGAATCGTGCTTTGCAAGCGGCAGGACGCTTTGCTAGGTGCAATCTTTGGCAGCGCCACTCGCTCGCTAATCAAGCCGGCGTTGAGCTTG
>LSYV01000016.1:535160-571127 GCA_001584585.1 Gonium pectorale
AAATGAGGTTTGAGTAGGAAGCGGAGAGCTGAGGTCAGTTTCCGGCCTTGTGTGTTTTGTGGGGCACGGCGTGTCAGGGCTCCCTGGAGCGGACCGCCGAGGTGGGACAGCAATTTGCCCCGGGGCTCTTGTCCGCCCTGAACGGCGCTTCATCGTTCACGCACAGTTGGTTTTTAGCGCCCACCCACCATCCCCTCTTTTGCGCGTTGGCTTGTCTGTGGCTTTCGTTTGTTGGCTCTTGGGCTTTTCATGCCCGTTGCGGGGGGTGTCGTACTGCGGGGGCGCCCGCGGAGACGGGGCCACGCAGAGCCGGCAGTAGTCTCCCGGTTGGCAGCGGGGTTGAGACGGTTGTCGCGTTGCCGCACAGGGGGCCACTGCCAAGCCCCAAAACCCAGTTACACCCTCGCAGTGCGCGCTGTAAGATTGCGCTAGCACGCAGCAGGCTCGGGTCTTGCACTGTTTTGGGGGAAGCGCGAAGCAGCACTACTCAAAATGAAGAGTTGGGTCGCGTCGCCGGTCACCTGACTACGGCTACCGCTAGTTATTGTCCAATACGGTACACTGGTGTGCCCACCAGATAAGACGCGTGCCCACCCTATCAGAGCGAATGAAGCGCAGGCATCGCCGCATGCCGCGTGAATAACAAGAATCTCCATGTGCACTTCGCTTGGTCGCCTTCGGCGGCTTCCACTGTTGGTGCAAAAAAAAGCGCACGACCTGCCAAAGTCCATGAAGAGCAACGGCATGGGGCTCGGCCGGTCAAACGATAAGGGCAACAATGACGACACTGGTAAAGGCTACGTACGGTTGCCGATGCGGTGCAGTGCGGGATGGTGAAAGAGCGTGCCATACACAGTAGATGCCCCCCACAGAGCAGTGGCATTGCTATGAATAGCTCAATGATGTTCGGTGCACTGTAGCTACCGCCGGGGACAGAAGATCAGCGAGTGCAGTCGTGCCCAGAGCCACTACCCAGCAGGCAGGTTTCAAGACCGCGGATTCCCCAGTTCTCGCCCGATGCAGACAGGCACCGCAGTTGACGGTCTGCGTGCATTCACTGCACGCGCTTGCCGTGCGCGGGTACTAAGTCTGTGAACAGCAAGTGTCCAAGCCCTACATGTGCTTGGCGAAGCAAAGCCGTCCAAGGAGCTTGAGACGCCCACGGGCAACGCAACCAGCATCTAGACCCTGCCACGCCAACCACCAGACATGATTCAGGATGGGATGAGCGTCCTATTTATTCTCGTGTCGCAGGGGCGAAGCATCCCAGCAGCCGTCATGGCCGTCGCCAGCCAGCAGCGTCAGACACAGACCCTCTTTCTCCATGCGCCCTCACCCCCGCCACTGCCAGCGTGGAGCTCGGCCGTGAGGGCTGAGACAATGTCTGAAAACTGTGGGCGCTGCTGCGGGTTTTGAGACAGGCAGCCCCCGACGAGCTCCGCAAAGGCACAGTGCGGGGAAGCCGCCATATCCTGCGTTCGCGGAGTCAGCCAGAGGCGGGGCGTCAGGCAGGTGTGGCAGGTCCACCTTGGCGCGGCGCACTCGCCCTGAGCAACGTGCTCCTCCTTGAACAAACTCCTTAAGACTCTGAAAACCAAAGTGATTTCCGGGTTTCGGTCGGGACTTGTTAACAATCCAGGTGCGCACCTGAAGGAGGAAGGAATAGAGCGAGTTGCCCGATAGCCCCAGCTCCCCAGCTCCCATGAGGGCATACAGCGACCTAATGTCCTCCAGCGTGCACCCGTAGTATAGCTCGACCAGCATCAGCCCGAAGGACCACACGTCGGCCCGGGGGGACAACTGGCCCTGCGTCGCCACCTATAAGGAAGCAGACAGGGACCAGGCAGACAGGGACCAAGTAGGCAAGGATCAAGCCGTTGCAATGCAGGCACAAGAACGGTATTTCCTTAGAGTATGGCCACGTCCCTGCCGACGCCCGACTGCAAGCACTGGTCCTCTGTGACGCCAAGGTAAACGCAGTTGTGCCCGCCACTGGACGAAATCGTCGGCCATCCGTTCTGCGCCCACCTCCGGCGCCATGTATGCGGGCGTGCCGTGGAAGCGCTGCGACGCGTGCGTGGCGCCCTCCGCCAGCGGCAGGCTAAGGCCGAAGTCCGCAACCTTTGCGCGGACTGAGGCCCCGGTTGCCGTTTCACCAGGCCCCGGCTCTCCAGCGCTGTTTGAACCATCCCACGCAAGTAAGACGTTATCTGCGGGCACAATACGACGGCGGTTGGCCGTGTGAGGGCACATTCATAATAGGACAAGTAGAGGAAACCAGAATGGAAGACCCACGTGCGGTCAACGGCGTGCGTGCTACTGAGTGCTCGCGCCGCTTGTGTCTCAAGACGAGACAAAGCGCAACTTGCTCCTGCGCCGCATCCACGGCCCAGCCCCCGCCCAGCTGAGCACGGGTACCGTAGGTGCACGATGGCCGCCACACACAAAAGCCCGAAACGGTCGGTTACAGTTGCTGCCCACCCGTTCTTGACCACCTCACCCGGCTTGAGGTCTCCGTGCACGATGCGGCAGCCGTGCACGTGCCGCATGCCCTGAGCCACGTCCAGGGCCAGGCGGAGCGCCATGAGGCGGAAGGCGCCGCCCGCACGAACCGCACCAGCTGTCCCTTGCGCTGCAACGGAGCAGGAATATGCGCCATACTAAAGCATCAGGAAGGCACGTGTCCAGTTCGGTGCATTGCCGCTGCGCATATGCCATCCATCTGCACCGCCACCGCGCCGACGGCCGGAAAGTTGCTCCTACAGTGCTCATGCCGTCATCCCAGAAGCAGCGCTCGCACCAACACAGGCAAAACTTACCCAGCGCGTGGCACAGTGTCCCTCCATTGCACAGCTCCTGCACGATGTAGAGCTTGTATGCGGCGACAGCGTCGCCAACCTCTCCGCCCGCGCCCTCACTCTCGCCGCCGGGCAGCTGTACGAGCGGCTTGATGTCGTACGAGTACGTAGCTGCATTCAGCAGGTGCGGGCGTCGCGGGGCAAATGCATGTATGAACCGTCAGCCCCATATTGATGTAAGTCAAGCGCCCAAGTCCATTGTTACTTTCACCAATTAAAGGATCCAGGCACAGTCAAGGACAGCTGGGCCATCCGAGTAACGACGCGAAGCATAAAGGCACGCGTGCCTGAGTCCCCAACTGCACATACAGCAGGAGGGCCTCGGCCTTCCACCCACCCACTACGTTGGTGTGCGCCATGCTCATGGAGATGGCCGCCTCGAGCACCGCCCGCTGCCGGGCGCGGCCCTCCTTGCCGACCGCTGCTTCCGGCACCACCAGCGTCTTGACGGCGGCAGGGAGGCCGCGCCAGGATCCGATGTACACGACGCCGTAGGAACCCGCTCCCAACACCGAGAACACCCGCAGCTCGGCGTCCTTCAGCTCGCTCTGCAGGTGGGGGATCAGGCTGACATGATATACCACGTCCTGGACAGAAACCAAGCAATAAGCTGGCCCTCCCGTGAGGGAATATGCCCGACCCAGGCGATCACCGCAGTGCGCACGCACATGGTGCGGTGCAAAGCACAACGCAGTCATGCAACGCTTTGGGGTGGCTCTCCACGGGCCGCACGGCCCTCACCACCCGACACGACCGCACACCTGCAGCGCTCGGATGGCCGCGGGCATGTCCCGCGACTCGCCGGGTCTCTGGGCGGTTTTGTGTGAGGCTGGCACCGGCCGTGGCTTGGCAGTTCCTGCAATCTCTTGCTCGTACTTTGCGCGCATCTCGTTGAAGTACGACTGCAGTACGGAATAAAACACGCCAGCAGAGCGGTCGTTGCCGAGCCGAACCGGGGGTGACATGCCCGCGAGTTGAAGCAACCGGACCCTTTCCCGAGAATTAAAGCGGTCACAAACAATGCACGGCCGTCTGCTGGCAAGGAGCTGCGGCAACAAGCCACGGCTATCCTACAGGAGCTTTGCGACTTACATCCACTGCCTGCCAAAACACTTGCTCCTCAATGCCGCACATGTCTCCACTGCTGGCCGTAGCCTGGCCAGTGCTCAATATGTGGGGCCCTACAACGGGGCCCGCCTCGGCCGATTCCATCACCCAATGTGCGGCCTGGTCTCGCATGTGCTGGGCCATGAGGGAGTGAGAGAGCGCTGCGCTGACGGCAAGGCGGTTGGCCTGCAGTTCAGCAAAGCGGTGTGAAACACAGCGTGAGCTCGTAGCCTGCATCTGATCTGCATGGTGCAAGGCAAAGATCTAGCCCACGTGCGCGCGCCAGTCCCTTGTGGACTCGACCCTCTGCTCCCTTCGCTGCTGTACCCGCAAGCCCGCCCAGACGGCCAACCCGCCAGATGGCGCAACCGGGGGGTCCCTGCGCCCGCGCGCCTCGCCTTTTAGCGCGTGCCATGCGACGCAGAGCACGCGCATTATCTTGATTGCCGGAGTAGACTATGAGAATGAAGGGCCGGGCACGCACCTGGGCCATGGCGCTCCCCGGTATGTTCTGGCCTCCCGTGCTGGCCGTGCTTGCGAAGGTGTGGGCCGTCCCGCTCACGTGCGGGTTCTCAAACGAAGCCAAAGCTGCGCCCTTGGGCCCTTCGGGGTCGCAGGCGCCCCGCTGGGACCCCACCATTGCGCCACCGGATGCCGTGCCCTTGCCGGGCCCTACGCCGGCGATGCTGACGCTGCTCTCTGAGCTTGGCTTTACGCCGAGCACCAAGTTACCCCCGCCATCCCTGTTGCAAAGCTCGTTGTCATGCACCGCGACGCCGCCAGCGCCCTTGCGGAGCCAGCGACGGCGCCGGAGACGGGTGCAGCTGAGGGCGAAGAACACCACACCCGTAACGACCAGACACGCCGCAAACACTGCCGCAGCAATGACGACCGGCAACAGCCAGCTGGCGCGGCGGCCACCCGGCGCTGTAGACGGTTGCTGGTCGGTACCGGCTTGAGCTCCAAGTCCAGGAGGGCTGAGGATGCCGGTAAATGGGGCCGGACCTGAAATGGACGTAGTTGGCGGCGTAGGTGGCCGAGCCACGGATGCCATGCCTGGCCCCAGGGGTGGGGGCCTGTCGCATCTGACATGCCCAGGTTCGCTACTAGCCCCTGAGTCGTCGGACTGACCCGCCTCTTCGCATACTGCCAGGACCACGTCGATGTTTGCATCTACGGAGGTGTAGCCGGGATGCGGCGCGTACTGGAAAAGCGGGGAGAAACAAGGGCAATACACGGTGCAGCGAGGACCCTCGTCCACGCAAGTGTTTGAGAATGCAGATCGGCGACTAGGCTCAACAACAGCGCGCAAACTCGTGCGGCACGCAATGCACCTTTTGAGCCCAAGGGGCAGGCAGGGCGCTGTTTCCAGGTCACACTTGTTTTGGCCCAGTCCCATGCAGTTTCTGCGTTTACCGGCAAGCTCCTCGAACGGCAGGTTGACGTTTGGGAAGGCCCTCAGTGGAGCTGCCTCTGGCGGCGCGTCATCCGGCAGTCGATAGGTGATGATGACGTCGGTTCCCGTCCATCCGTAGTGGCGAGCCGTTCGCAGCACCAGGATTCCCGCAATTGGGTCGTAAGAAAGCGGCTGCGGGCGGGGGCAGGGCATGCAAGGCATGAGCGTGAGCAAGAGAGCTGGTGAGGGGCGAAGGGAACGCAGGTTTGCAAGCCGAGGGCACGGGCGGGTCCCTCGAGCGTTTATTGCTTACCTTGCAGGCCGCACCTTGCAGGCTTGCGGGCGGAAAGCATTTGGCTGGCGTGCTTGGAGGCGCATATTACAGAAGCGCTCTAGGATATGACGCAGGTGCAGCGATGCAGGGGTGCGGATGCTGGTCCAGGGGTCAAGTGCCCCATCCCCGTCAACTGATGTGCGCCCGACACTCGTCGAAGGAGTCTGTGCACAGTACCTTGGAGGCTTTTGCGAAGTCCAGCAAGAGCGCGCCCGCTGGAGTGGTCACGAGGGGTGGCACAGGCGGGCGTGGGGGCGGGGCGGGCGGCGGCGGCGGGGACGGCGGCGGTGGTGGCTGAGGCGCTGGGCTGGGCGGCGTGGGTAGCGGGGGAGACGGCGATGGCGGCCAAGGCTGCGCCGGTGTAGCCGGCGGCAGGCTGCTCGACCACGAGCTACCTGCGAGAAGCCAGGGGGCAAAAGGAGGCATTCAGGAGAAGACCATCGAGCGTGAACGAGGTCTGGATGGCCTTCCGGTCGTCAAAGGAAATGATTATGCCGGGCGTGACGTGCCTGCATAGCGCCAAGCTGCCCTGTAGACGGACCTCAGAAAATCAAAACCGTTATTGGGTAGTGCTAACGCTTGTACTGCGCGAGTGCCCAATCAATTCGTCCAACGTTTGCCCCGTGCTCCACGTGCACCACGGTGCACCATCCGGGGCGCCTCCGGGGCGAGAGCTTGCTGCAAAATCCTTGAGAAGCAGCAACCGCCGGTGCAGCATGGGCCCTCGTGCGTGACACTGTGCAGTACGGAACGGTATCTGGTCGGCACCTTCAACCCTGGCAAAGACGAGTGCGCAACCGGCCAGACATGCAGCGATTGAGGCGCTCTGAGTCCTAAGGGTCAGGAGGGCAGTCCGTCCGAAGCGCGCCCGGGTCCGATACAAGCCCAAGCTCGACACAGCCCTGAAACCTCGGCAGATGGGGGCTTAAACAAGTTACAGGTTACACGTCCGTCAAAGCCGGCGGTTGCGATTGGACGAATTGCGAGTATTGGGGTGGGGAAGCGGGTTATGGTCCTCGTCTCTACCCCGCTTCGGCGCCTGACGCCGAATTATGGCGTGCCTAGAATCCCAGACAGCCTGTAGGTAGGCTCCCGCCGCAGCTGGCGGCGCCTCCTTCATAATAGTAATCATGTTACGATGCCTAGAGTTCAAAGCAGCCTGGAATAAACACCCAGTTCAGCCCAGGCAACTATCACTTGCCGTGCTCTCCACCCACCTACCTTCTGCGATGAGCCTGGAATAGAAGCAGGAGCCTGGCTGCAGCGCGTCGAGGGTCGCGTTGCGTTGAAAATACCCGCTCGTAGGGAACCCCATGCACTCCTCTTCATGGAGGCAGTTCGCCCCAAGGGCCTCAAGGCTGCCCGTGATGTCGCCGTAAATGTCATCGCCGCGGTGGGTCACGTCTGCAGCCACAAAGAAGCCGTCCAGCTCCGCGCAGGTCCCTACAGAGGTCGGGATATACGGCAGCGGTTAGTACGGCGGTGGGCGGTACGAGTGCACGGTCCGGAACTGTTTCGAATGGTGCTCTGGCACCGAGCTGGCGCCCTCGTTGCTGGCGGTACCGCTTGCTTCCCAAACATTCGGGTCAAGGTACCGGGCGCATGTTCGGTGCGCGTCCAGATTAGGAAGTAATCTGCTGTCTGTGGGAAAGGGTTTAGGGAGAGGAGGCGAGGAACCGAAGCAATGCGAAAGGACAGCAATGCACAAAGGACAGCGACGGCATGACGTACCAGAGGACACCCGGGTGTAGAAGCACACGCCAGGAGCATCTTCGGTCGGGGAGGTGTTGCTCGTGGCGAAGCCGTTGCTGTTGAAGCCGACGCAACCCGGGTTTGCTCGGCAGAGGGAAGGGGCCGATGCTCCATAGTAGATGACGTCCGATCCCGCGTAATTTGTGTTTGCGGCGACCACGAATCCCACAATGTTAGGGCAGGATCCTGCATGCAGGGTTAGGGGGGATACATGGAAAGAAAGGAAAGCAGAGACCGGGAAGGCCACCTCTGTCATACACACCCGAAGCTGCGACGTTGCCAGTACATAGCCGGGCGCCGGGTACATAGCATGGGCCGCGTCATAGATGGATATAGGGACCGATGGACTGCACATTAGGCGATGCTACGAATGTGACACTCGCAATTAAAGCCACATAATAAGTAGTGGTAAAACTGCAGTAACAGCAGGCACAACCAACCCTTGGCTAGGGTTGGTAGCCTAAGCCGCCGAAAATCCACTTTGGGCGCGTATGCGCGCCGGCAACTGTATGCTCCACGAGAAGGGTGCAACGCATGATCCGCGTGCATGCGCTTTGCTTGACACAGACTCATGGTCGACAGCACCGACTGTGTGGGGACTGTGTGGGGGTTAAAAGCTGTGCGCACCGGTGTCGATCTTTGTATAGAAGCAGGAGCCCGGCCTGGGAACGAGCGGTGTGGCGGCCCTCTTGACGATGCCAGACGGGCTGCGGCCATAGGCAAAGCCCAGGCAGCTCGGGTCCGCGGTGCACCTCTGCGCCACGTCGCTAGCCATGTATGTGGGCCCATCATCCCCGGGATGGTCCATGTCGGCAGCCACAGCGTAGCCTGGCAGCTGGGGGCACACGGCAACTGCGACGCAGGGCACACGTCGACAGGGGCAGGGGCGGAGGTGAGCACGGGCGGGCATCGTCAGGCGGCCGCTGATCAAACGGGCGCAGTGCGCACCTTGATAGCAATGTGTCGGTCCGGACAGGCACACAGTCTGTACGGCAACGTACATACCCGCTTTGCCTCGCCTTACCCGGCGGGTCGAGCTTCACGTAAAAACATGTGCCCGTCGCGATAGTGTCTGCCCAGCCGGAGGTCTTGGCGTAGCCGTCCGAGTTGAACCCCCAGCACACGGGTTCCGCCCGGCAGAACGCCGCCACCGCGGCCACATCCCTTGCGATGGGCGTCCCCTTGATGTTATGCTGCTCATGATCCACGTTTACGACAGCGACGAAGCCGGGGAACGACGGGCATGGCCCTGTGGGGTTTATCACGAGGAAGGGTAGCCGTATCCGGCAGTCATGCAGGGCACAGCCCCGCCCGCGGCGCAGGCTGCTGACGCGCAGCGATTGATGCTGGCTACAAGCCCCTACAAGGCTGCATTAGCTGGAGGGTTCGTGCAGCTGGTGACACTAGGAGCGCATGACAGGATACATGCGGAACTTGCAGGCGCGGATGAATGCGCTCCAGGCGTAAGGGTCCAAGCCGAGCCATGCTTCATTTCCCTCGGATGCTGGGAACAGGCATGTGCTTATTGTGATGTGTGTTCCTAGACACAGCTTCAGAGGCTGGGAGGCTGGGTAGACTATCTGCGTTTGCGAAGCGGACCCTCGTGTACGCACACATTTTAGGCGCGCTCGCCTAAACACACACCTGCGGGCATCTTGACGTAAAAGCACTGCTGGCCGCCGCCAGTGCGGATCAGGGGTGACGCGGAGCCCTTGAGGACGCCCTTGTCGGTGAAAGCCTGACACATTGTTGATGCGCTGCAGGCCTCCGCAGCTGCTGCTGTCGTGTTCGCGACTTGCAGGATGTCACCGTCGGGGGTATCGTACCCCGGGATGGCGGCATACCCCGCGATGCGCTTGCATAACCCTGTTTGAGGGGTTGCGGCACAGCGGGTGTTTACAATGCACATAACGGCCAGAAGTTGAAGGGCTGGGTCGCACAGGCAACAAGCAAGCGCAGCCAGCTGCAGGTTGCAACCGGGAGCCGGGCAGCGACTAGCAAGTGGAGGGCATCGAGTGTCCAACGACGGTGCTGTTCCTCCGCACCTGTCGACACACGCTCGTAGAAGCAGCTGCCGAGTGCGGACACAAGTGGCCCCGTCACGTCTCTGCCTGTGCCAGCGGCAGCCGTCATGTTGTAGGAGAAGCCCTTGCAGCGGTCGTTCCCGCTGCACTCCCTGGCAACGCGATTTCCTGTCGCGCCCACCGCGGCCCCCGCAGCCAGGTCGACGCCTCGATGGACGATGTAGCCCTCGAGTTGTGGGCACTGTGCCGGGCCCGCTGCGCGCGAGTTGAGGTGAGAATGTCAGCGCGTGGCAGAGGCTCACGAGCAAACGGGGGCTCACACGCAAGCATGGGGGCTGGCGCATGCGAGGGCGGGTAGGAGGGCGGGAAGGCGGGGAGCGGCGGCCCATGCCGATAGAGGACATGCACGTAGAGCGGCCGCGTTGCAAGCGCAGCAGAGGAGGTGAGCGGTCCGGCCCTCATCAGAGGATCCCGCCGCCAAGGGCTCGGTATGGACTTGTGGCGAAAGTCTGGACGATCTTTTCATGGCCGAGTGGTTGCATAGTCCGGTCGGAGGTGCAGTCAGGCAGCATGCATCTGATCTCAGTCCTTCAACAAGTCATGCCGAGAACCGGCGGCAAGCAGCCCCAGGCACCTACCGTCTTGCAGAGCGGGCAGCTGGGGTTGCGCGCCTCCGAGGCTGCGCCGTGCGGCTGCCATATGCATCAGGCGGCGGCCCGACGCCAGCCCCGCGGGCTGCAACTCCGATGCGCGAGCCGCAGGCCCCTGGGAAACGCCGTCCGGTAATGGCTGGAACTGGCCTTCGTCAGATGCTAGGACGCCGACGCTGAGCCCCTCTGGGACGCGGTCCGGAACAACGCCTGCACCGGGCCCCCTCACAATGGGCCCCGTCACCGACAATTCGGGGACCACGATTGTCGACATTGTGCTAGTCGGCCCCGCTACAACGCCGCTCTCTGCAGACGACGACCTGTCATCGCCGCCAATGTCGCCGGCTGGCGCCTGTGGGCTGACCACCGGCAGGCCTGGCTCACTTGGGGTGATCGCAGCCTCCGATGGGGCACCGTAAGTGGGTATATACGGCAGCCCTTCGGGCGATAGTCCGTGCACGTACGGGTTCTCTCCACTGTACGGGTTCTCCCTACTGTACGGGTTCTCCCCCCTATAAGGGTTTCCGGTACCGCCGCCACCGAACTCGAAACCGCCTTCCTGCCCGTCTTGCTCCCACGGCCGCTCGGGCCCGATTATGGCGCCCCCTCCAGTCGCTTCTCCAGCCTCCTCCCCATGCATAGGGCCCTCACTGCCGCCTTCCCCGTCTGGGAGCGCTGGGCTGCCGGGAGGCATGGGGCTGCTGGGCGTGCGGGGTGACGGAGGTGGATTGCCCGGGGCTCGGGGCCGCCATTGCGCCTTAACGAACTCCTCTAGGGCATGCGCCATCAACACCGCGGCGGACAGCGCCCGGAACTCCCGCTCCGATACCACTAGCGTCACGTTTTCGAGCCGGATGCGTGGGGAATCCTGGAGGCTGGCGTTCCTGCCAGGAAGACGGGGAATCAAACAGAGGGAACACTGTCAAGAGTGGCCGGCAGGAAAAGCGTCGTATTCTGGCGTTCATGTAAGGCAGATGTGAGGGGCTAGCTCGGCGTCGGCGGCGCCACCACTGCTGGCCGGTGGGTAGCAGCAAAGAGAATGTTCCAGTTACGAAAGTCACCTATGGTTAGACTGGACCTGGACAGGGCATGCAGGGACGCGCCGTGCCGTGTTGGCCGAAGAACGCGCTGCCACAACACAGACGAGGATACACGTGCGGTGCGCATGGACATGCAGAAGGGAAGGCTTCCCCGTTTTCCCTGGCGCCCACGCCCCATGGGACCAGGGCGCGAGGCGCAATGTTGGCTATAGCTCCGCTTATTCGGATATCATCATGCGGAGTCCTGGGTCGCCGGGTTGGAAGGCGTTCTCAGCCCTGGGGATGGGCCCTTCACACACACCCAATACCTGGAAAAGTTGAAATACCAGAGCGGCAGGGAGGAGTTGGCCCAAGTCGCATCTTGGCCTCGTAGCGGGCGCACCTCCAGCGTGCCTGTGGACGTGTCCCAAACGCCGGGCGCCAGGTTGTACAGCACCAGGTTCCGGAGCGTGAGGCTTGCCGCAAGGTTCAGCGACTGTACTGCACCCTGTAAGCGCACAGCGGTCGGGGTAGAGCCGTGCGATACAAGATAGGCGGGTTAAACATATGTTTGGCCAATGGAGTGCCGGCATGACAACCGCTCACGTTTGGAGTCGAGCACCCAACGCTGCGACCATCGCTGGCTGAGTGCCAGTATGCACATGAACGCGAAAGCCACCCCATGGCGTGTTGGCGTCGACACCGCAATGATTGGCAGACGCGAACCCGATGTGTCTTACCCGCAGCGAAAAGAATGTGCGGCTCTGGCCGAGGACCCCCGGGAGGCCCGTGACCGTGCAGGTGCCGTTGGGGTTCGAGCCGGCCCTCCGGTCGTACGTTGCGGTGCTGCTGGGTGCCTCCTCGGAGCGCCTGTACGTTGCAAGCGAATGAAAGCGCCGTTGGGTCGGCGCTTTACAGCGCTGTTCTCGCATCGGAGACCGTATGAGCGCGGAGGGGCACCTGCGCTCTGCACTACTGCATTTTGCGCGTGGCATGCTTCTCAGGATGGAATCTCACGTTTCCGCTCTTGGTGCATGAGCTGGGCAAACCCCGGTTACGTCACTGACCTGGGTATCAGGACAACGCTGGCATCCTGGGGCGGGTCGCCGCAAAGCGGTTGCGACAAAAAGTCCGACAGCGCGCTTGTCACCGCAATGCCCAGCGGCCCCTGCATACGCACACCCAACACGGGATTGCGGAGTTAAAACATGCGACGAGCACGGGCAAGACTAACATGTAGACGCGGAACGCAGGAACAGCACATTCAAGGCTGGGGCGTGAGCTCGAAGGGCCCTGGGGAAGCGCGACCGGTGGCGTAGCTAAGCTGTAGTCAGCTATTGTTACCTGTTTGCCACAGCACTCTGGTCCTTGGTCCAGCAGGGCCCCGAGACAGCCAGGTCAGACCCGACCCGAACCCTTGGACGCCATGATTGGCTACCAGAACACCTTACCATCGCGCCTGCCATCAAAGACCCCCTCCCAGGCTTCCCAAGCACCAAACGCAGCGCCCGGCCATGCTATGCCAGCGCGGCAACCGCAACGGCAGAGTCAAGCCCCGGACCGCACGCACGCCCGGGACGCACCAGGCGCAGCGCATCGCCCTGGCTCCCGTGCAGCGCCTGCGGCGGCCACACGCGCGACTGCGGCAGCAGGCCAGCCGCCCCGATGGGATCCGAGTCCGCGTAGGCGCTGGCCGACACAACCGTGCTGTTCAGGATCTGGACCTAGTGCGATGAGTGAGACGGTGCGCAAGGAACAGGGTGAGGGATGCGGCTGGGCATTCAGGCGAGGCACGTACGTGCAACCGAAGCATCAGAAAGACGGCGGACGGCGTCTAAAAAAAGGAACACTGCAATTGGTCTAACCTTCGTCTAACCTGCGTCGCTATCTTGAGCCACGATAGCTTCAGCGTGCCGGGGATGGGAGCAGCGTTGCCCTGCGCGCGTGACTTGGGGAGCTGACCTTTGAGTGTGCTCATTCCGCAGAACAGCGTGGGCCGTTGCGGAGCCGCTACACACAGCACAGAGGCGGTTTTGCATACGTGTGGAAGTACAACAGGCGTACGGCAGCAGGTCCACACAAGATGCGGTCCTAAGCAATATACTATGACAGGATGTACCCCACCTGTGCGGCCGCCACTTCTAACTTCCAGTCACCGAGCACTGGACTGACAGACAGCTCAGCGCCGGGGCGACGCGCGGCTTCAGTGAGGAAGGCCAGCTCAGCATCAGAGACGATAAGGGTGCAGCGCCTCACTATTATCTGCATCTGCGTGGCGTTCGTCTCCAGTTGATGCCTGCGTGGCACAGCAGAGTCGGTAGGACCGGCTGGTGGGGCGGGCCGTGCACAAGTCCAGCCGTACAGTTGTCTGCAGCAGCGCAGACCTAACAAGTTAAGCTAACACTGGGTGCCTTCCTAATCGGGCCGAACCACACGACAGAATAGCGAGGTCTGGGGTTGCTGCGCTGGGCCGCTGCTGGGCATAGCGCCTGCACTCCAACCCGGTGGCATGTGCGTATGGGGCCGTACTCCGAGCCATGGAACAGAAGGACCGCGATGACAGTGCTACATGCGCTCGTGACCCTTCCGACCTGGCACGCGCGCTGGTGGCTGGTGGCACGTACGCTGGTGGCACGTGCGCAGGCTGGGTGCGCCGGCACGGTGTGGCACAAGCGTGAGACGGTGGCAGGGCGCAACCCCCCGAGGCGCCTCCGCAAACCGCACACAAGCATACATGCCGTCCGTATGCGCGCAAGGGACACGGCCAGAAGCGCGATTAAGACGTTGAGTCCCCCGTGTTGCTCGCGCACCTGTAGATGTTGAAGCTGGCCATGCCCACCGCCATCAGTGTGGTTCCGGAGGCGGAGCCATGATATGAGTACGGCAGGTTGATGAGCGTCAGGTCGTTCAGCTCTGCCACCCGACTCCTGGGTACAGCCGTGCTCATGCCAAAATTGCCTGTGTAGGCGCCGTCGGGCTCCAGCTTTGTCCACAGGCCCGGCAGCCCGCCCAGGTCCAGACGCGTCGGCCGAAGCGGGTCACCCAGCAGGACGGGAAAGGCCTTGCTGTGAACCGGCACCTGTTCGGCGGAGGATCATCACAGCAAGAGACTGACAAGCAAGGCGACCGCCCAGCAGCGGACTGCTAAAAGTGTACACTGCCGGAGATTACCAGGTTGGGGAAGAAAAGCACGCATGTCCGCCGGGCAATGTTTTGGTGCACGCAACCTGAGCCTGGGGCCACCTCCCGCGCATACAGGGCCCATCACGCAGCGCTGCTCCGGTGCTCGTATACATGGGTGGACACGGTTGCCAGCAACCCCGCCGACGCACCGTCCCTCTCCAGTCCTCGGGCCTGATCGCAATGTCGTTGGTGATGGAGAAGTACACCGGCCCGGCATCCCGGAACATAAGGTTGGCCATCCAGCGCAAGTCCTCCGCCCGCGCCGCAGGAACGGCCGCGCACACAAAGGTCCTGACGCCGCGGCCGGGGCACGTCAGCGTCACGTTGCGCCAGACCACCTCCCCGCCGGCACCCAGAATGCCACTCGGCCACGGCGCGTGGGAGACGTGGTGGTTCAGGTACACGCTGCCGTCGCGGATCTCCACTCCTGGGCTGTAGGGATAGGCGGAGGTGGAGTCGGTGCTGCACAGGCCCCTGAGGTAGGCCTCCAGGGTCGAGGGCGTAAGGACCAGGGTCACGTCGTGCAAGGCCAGCGTTGCCCCCGTGGGCACGCCGAAGAGCCGGGACGGCGCCAGGGTCGCCAGGGTCGATGAGGTGCTGCCCAGCGGTTCCGAGTCGCCGGGTAGGAGGAGGGACAGGGCGGACAGGGTCAGCTGTTGACCTGCGAGCGGACGGGCGGGCGGGGTATGGAGTGAACAGGGGGCGCGCGGCGGGCCGGTCCATTACAGGTGACCGTAGGAGATGGGCGCGCGGCTCGCAAAACAAGCGGTTCAGCCACACCGGGACGAAGTAAATGCAGGCACGGCAGGTTTCGCAACTGCTGAGTGAGGAGGATGCTGGCTGCGGCAGGGCCCTCCGTGGACGATACGCTGGTGGTCAGCCCCCTCACGCTGTCGGCTGCGATAAACGCGCCACCCCTCGCATCACGCGCCGCTGGACTCACCGGGAAGCAGCTGCACTGCCGGAGACGCGTCATCCCGCCCGCTCAGGAGGTCCCGCCAGTTCAGCACAGTGTAGGGCGCTTTGCCGGGCGGCGGCGGGGAGGAGACGGGGGCCAACGGCGGCGGCGGCGCCCTCGGCGGGCGGTGAGGCGCCAGGGGCGCTTGACCTGTCCAGAACTCGTCGGGGTTGTCTTCGAGCATGAACTCCCCAGGCACGAAGCTCCCCTGACCACGGATGGTAAGTGGCTGAGTTGCATTCAAGTGCTGTACCGGCGGGTGCTGCGGCTGGCTTGTAGTGGTGCCGCCTGGCTTTAGGATCAACACCCCGACGGGCAGCTGCGCGCCATTCTGTGCGCCGCCGAGCAACTCGCCCAGCGTGAGGGGTACTTGGTCAAAGTCGACGGTGAGCGCGGCCGTGGACAGGCTCACAGCCGCCACTAGGGTGACCAACACGAGCGATAATTGCGGCTGCAGGCATGGGGCGCTGGGTTCACGGCTGGGTTGCCCCATCTCTGCAGGGGGAGAGGGCAGGGCTTTTCAGGGCTTCCCAAGGCGGCGCGCCGTTGCCGCCAAGAACCACGTCTGGGATATGTCATATCGGCGCTGCCAGATTCCTCGGGGTGGGCCCGCGGCGCATGGCTGTCTCGCACATAAAGCTTTGATGCCCGCACAAAGAACTCCCAGCTGCGCACCCCGACTCCCCCGCCCCGCCCAAACCCCTTTCTCGCACGGACCGGAACTGACCTCGCACCTAACCGATCCACCCTGTACCGGTGTACATCCCGGTAATCTTCCAGACCAATCGGGAAAGCCCAGCTGGCGCTCACCAGCCGAGGCCGAAGCGTCGCCAGGTCAAAGTACCCACCACTACTGCATAAACCGCCATGTAATTGGTAGAGGATTGCCTACATCACCTCCTTCTGGTAGTATTGTAACCGCGACGTGTTGAACGGGACGGTCAGAGACGGGTAGGGAAGGGGTAAAGAGTAGGATGCAGTCGCTGTGCTATTTGCTATGACAAATCCTATAAGCCGCAGCGCGACGAGCTGGGGACCAAAACGTAATAATTATGACACCCGTACAAATTGGTGTCACATTCTTCACTAAGCAGCGAACATGTTGGCCAAACGTTAAGCATATGGTTGTAAAACGTAAACCATCTGCTGCATGATGTGCTTGATCCATCCGTACCTTCGCAGCCCAGCCCTAATCCCGCCCGGAGGTCACCAGGGACCTGCGAGCTGCACGGGAAACTGGCAAGGGGCCTGGCGCGAGCCCACCATGCAGATCCAAGTGGCTTCTCCGGCGAAAATGAAGAGGTGCGGCGGTTACACGCAAGTCAAGGTTACAGGTGCGGTGGCAGAGGCTTACTTCCAGTTGCTTGGCAACTGAAAAAATGGCTATTCAGTTGCCAAAGCAGGATAGCCGGCATGACGGCTCTGGGGTCTAAGCCTCTGAGAAGAAGGCCCTATGCATGGGGACGCAGATATGCATTCAGCACTAAGTTCGGTGAGCGAGTCTTTAAGCGTCTTCAACGACCCAACGCCGATAAAAAAGGAAACTGAAACAGGGACGGCAGCCCCTACGGTCATACACACCCGGGGTGCAATGTAACCAATGTTTTCAGCAGGGCGCCGTGTACGGGGCATGGCGGGCGAGGAACACGAGCCGACGCGCCCCCCTGGTGTGGGCCACCGGTCTAGTTACCTGACGGTATGTGCTGGGAGAGGCCCCGGCGCGCGGCGCTGTCGACGATGTTACCAGTCCATCGGCGGCCGATGCTGCATGCTGCCGTAATGCCGTCAGTTGGCAGCTCCACGCCGTTCCACGCCTGCGCATGTGCTATACTCGTGCACTTGGCCCCAGGCGGACCTGAGTTTGGAGGTTTGGCGTTTCTGAGCCAACTGCCCTTGGCATGGAACACCAGCGCATGCGCTGCAATATATGTCTTGCACTCACATCAAGGGAGAGTATCGTATCACAGCAATCGTTGCATGGCAAACACAGATGTCCCACAGTGAGCAAGCTTGGGCCCGTCTGCTGGTCTCCTCCGCCCGGCATGCCTTGTAGCTTGTTCCCCAGCGCCCGACTGGAAACATCGCACCTTCGGGTATCCATATCCGTGGAGGTAGCTCCCCTAAATCTGTGCTTTGGGAGGTAGGGTACCTGGCTATTGGCATGGCGGCGAAATCCATGCATTACACCCGGAATGCATGGGTCGTCATAGGCAGCGTCCAAGACCTAAGTCAACATGCGCTGAGCGTGGGCATTCTGACACCGCCATCTGTGCCACCGCACACCTTGAGCGGTTTGCCATTCAAGTGCAAGCACCGCGAGGCAGCTCGCGCCCGTATGCCTCGCGGCATCCCTCCAGGTCAGGTCACCCGAGCAAGTTCTTCGCAGGAGCGGTCGGTCATGCCGTAACCTCGCTGTGCCCCCAAAGGAACACGAAACTGGCTATCATGAAAACGGGCAAGCAAATGTCTAGTTTCAGCTATTCGGCAGCTCTGGGCGGAGAATAGGGAGCGCTCTGCGGTTTGCGGTTTGCGTGCAGCAGCCGCGAGCCTGCACGTACTCCGCAGATGCAGACCGAGGTAGGAGCCATCTTATTTGGGCGCAACGAAGGCCCCTGGGGCCTGGGCCCTGGCCGCCGCCTTTTCATCAGTGATTAATGCCTGCTTTTGCGGATTTGACGGCACCTGCACCTGCCGCTCGGTAGGATACAGAGATGCTTTAGGGCAGTGGCACGCGACTTGTTTCGTCCATCTCTGTAAGGAAGTGTACAGGGACGAGAGGAGAGGTGCAGACAACGGAAGGTGTACCGCCGCGTGTATTGAGCTCAGTAACGCTCCCATACATGCCGTACGTTGCAGTTCAGGTCCACGCGCTTACACATATGTGGGATCCCTATCCTTTATCATGCACTTAACCTGCCATTTAACGCCTTCACTGCGATATGCGCGTGTAGGGTCTGTGCATACAGCAATGGGCGGAGATTGCATGAAGGTGCTGAGCTGTCATGTATCACTTAGTTCGCAGGAAGCCCCCCATGGAAGCGCCGAGTTACACGCGTATACCAGTCCTTGGTCTTACGTGAACCATGCACTTAAAAAGACACGACTCGGCGCAAGAACCAGCCATGCACACCGTCCGGCAAGTCTTGATAGGTACAGCATCTGTAATACAAAAGCCGTGCAAATCCTAGCCGCCTTGAAAACACATGCCTATCCAGAAGCCAACATCAAATGAAATCAAGATGACGCCGCACGCGGGGCCAGGCCCAGTAAACCGGTTAAGGCGTCCGCACGGTCGTCCCGCTGTCTGTTCATGAAACACTGACGTACGCGGCGGGTGTCCGCCCATGCACCGCTGCACCCGTGGCTAGCATTAATAAGAAAAACCAAAACTCAACGGAAGACAGGCGGTCAAGAACGGCAAAGGACGAGCTTTGCTAAAGAGCGGCGGCGCCTGCTGCCTCTCGCCCCTTGCCGACAGCATAAATGCGGAGGCAAATCCAAGTGCACAGATCCACCGCAGCCAAGTCGCGCGCATATTGATTGCACGTTATCACCACATCCGCACCCGTCACACAAACCCGCCTTACGTCAGCCATCCATCCACAACTCCGTGCAAACACGAACTTCATAGGTACTGGACAGAATGCTATATCGGCGGCGCCGCAACGAGCCAGGATGATGATGAAGAAGCGAGGGGCAGGGATGCACATGCGATTGATGCAAGTACAAAGCAAAAGGATAAGCTTGCAGACAGGGTCAAGCTTGGTCAGGACATGACAAAAAGGACACTTGGCCCAGATCTACACCGAAAGGGCGCCTCAGGGCACCTCCCAAACATGCAGAAATTGGGCCACAGCCGCCCACGACCTCGTCAAAGGCGCGCGCGCGCCCCTGGCACTCCGCCGCCGGTGGGTGGTTGGTTATGCCAACACCTGGCAAACGCGGGACACGTAAACGCGCACTTCCTCGCGCCGCAGGCACGTACATCACGACCGCAGATTGCGTGCGATCTTGTAAAATGAATGCAAGTATGACGAAAACAAACTATTCGCAGCGGCCTCCGAGCGCCGTAAGAATGGCGCAAAGGCCGGGGCGCTGCAGTACACCAGCCCATGCGAATCTCCTAAAAGATAGAGACACGCGAGGAAGGACCGGCGATGAAGAGAAAGATGCAGTACTAGCCATGCGCCCATCCGCAATCAACCAGCCCACAACCCTGAAGGGCCAGCAGATGCGCTGCCTTAATCGCCTGCGGTCGCCCTGACCGACATAGCCTCCTCGGCGCGGCATGCTCCCGTTCACTGAGCGACCTCATGCATTCGACAAAGATGACCACACGTCTCAACACCCCCCGCACGTCATCCACTACCACAACCGCGCAAACCCCACCTCAACAGCAAACACTCGCACAGCTGCAGGGTGCTTGGGAACGTTGAGGCTTGGCCCTTCTTCGCCTTAATGAGGTTCAACGCCACCAGGCTTCGGCGTTCGCAAAGCCGCAGAGAGCCCGGCAGCGGACCATCTGCAGACCCACGGGCCATGGGTTCATGGTATAAACCCGGAAGCAGAGTAGACGGCCCACGTTTTACAGCTCTCCATCGGTGCCGCTGCTATGGAATATGTGAAGCAACCGCGCGGCGATGTCCTCAAAGTCCGGGCGCTCCCGGGGGTTGACCGAGAGACAGGCCACCGTGAGCTCGGCGTAAGAAAGGTGTGCGGAGCCCATCATGTCCTGCGGGCCGGTACATGCGACAAGGTGAGCCCTGCTCACTCCAGCTCAGGTCGACAACAAGCTTTCGACTTTGTCGGGTGAAAACGGGCCAAGACGCTTTCACAAAATGCGGAGCGAACCGCCGACGCAGCGCACAGCACAGAGGCCGGGCGATCGGCATGGCGGAGCAGCTGGTGAGGATGCGGGCTGGAGGCGCCAGCCGCAGGGGATCGGTCCCCAAGGCTACAGGAGGGCGGGGGAAGAGGCGTCTTACCGGCAACAGCAGCGAGTGGATGGCGCGGTGCAGGCCCTCGGGTCCCGTCAGTCCCAGTCCGCTGTAGACGGCATACATGTCCTCCAGGGTGCACCCGTAGAAGAGCGTCACCAGCAAGATGCCGAACGACCACACGTCGGCGCGCGGTGACAGCTGACCTTGCGTTGCCACCTGGGGGTTTAGGGTTGAAGGCCGGACGGGAGCAACCACAAGCTGGCCGATATGGCAGGCATTCAAACATTCTCCAGTCCCAGCGGCGCTCCCCGTGTCGCTGAAGCGCTGAACTCCCCTCCCATTGGCAGCTCGCCACAGCTCGCAGCGCAAGGCATCCCCTGGCACCGAAGGGGCTGCGCCCCTAGACAGCTGCTTAAGAGCAGATGAATGACGGGTGTTGATCCGGTGCACCCGCCGCCCACCTCCGGCGCCACGTATGCGGGCGTGCCGTGGAAGCGCTGCGACGCGTGTGTGGCGCCCTCCGCCAGCGGCAGGCTCAGACCAAAGTCCGCCACCTTGGCGGTCAGGGCCGCGAAGTCCTTGCTTGCTCTCCTGTCGTCGCCAAGCGCGAGCCCCCGCACGGGGTCCGCGGCGTTCACAACCAGGAGTACATTGTCTGCACAGGTAGCAGCAGGGGCAAAGCGCCGCACAACGGGTCACAGGCACGGCATGCACAACCGCGTATGAAACTAGTTTACATCACTCAGGAAACAGATGGGATACATGATAGTCAACCAGATTACCGGAGAAACGGGCATGCTTGGGCGTGAACGCGACCGGTCTAGTTCCCCACTGCGGTGGCCACCGGCCCACAGCCCTACACCGCGAGGAAAGTGCGACTACGTGTTCCGAGCAAATGAACAGTAACCTGCCCACCCCCGCCCCCCGCTCAACGATATCCTGCCCCTTGCGTAAAGCGCTGGTGCTCACCCGGCTTGAGGTCTCCGTGCACGACACGGCTGCTGTGAATGTGTCGCATGCCCTGAGCCACGTCCAGGGCCAGGCGGAGCGCCATGAGGCGGAAGGCGCCGCCCGCACGAATCGACCCGGCGATGCCGCGGCCTGCAATCGAGCACGACGGCGGCAACCGAGTATGTTCAGAGTGTCTGAGTGCCAGTGTGGAGGTGCACTCGTACTCACGGCGCCGCCTCCAACGCCCCCAGCCGCCGGTACGGCATGCGCGGCCGGCTGTGGGCGCTGTGGGGGCTGCAGGTGGCGCAACACGGCGCATGGACCGAACGACATACGGTGTCGCAGGCAAAGGGCATAGCCGCGTGCGGAGGTCCCCTCCTCCCAAGCAACGGCCTCCGCCGCAGGGCTTACTTAGAGCGTCCTGCAGCGAGCCCCCGTTGCACAGCTCCTGCACAATGTACAGCTTGTAGGCTTCAAGGCCAGCACCCGGCTCCGATTCACCGTGTGCCGGGCCCGCTCCCTCCAACGGGTCGTGGATCAGCGGCTTTAGGTCGTACGTGTACGTTGCTGCGGCCGTGGGACAGTACATGTGAAGCGGGTGCGGGCGAGCGTTGGCAACGGGAGTAAGTAACGGTTGCGGAGCAGCACACGGAGGTCAATGCATTGTAATTGCGATGTAAGGGTTGGCAGCCTGACGCTCTGCAGCGCGCCGTTCCATGGATACCACGACTCACCGACAATGTTGGGGTGCGACATTGCCATCGAGATGGCCGCCTCCAGCACAGCCCGCTGCCGGGCGCGGCTCTCCGCTGCTGCTGCGTCCGACACGACGATCGTCTTGACGGCAACAGACAGCCCGCGCCACGTGCCAAGGTACACGACGCCGTACGAGCCCGAGCCGAGCGTGCCGCACACATCCAGCTCCTCGTCGCACAACTCGGCCTGCCGAAGCGTTCCGGGTGTCCAAGGTGATCAAACTCGCCGAAGAGGTTCAGGCCTCGCTCAGCAGACCCCAGATGTGCAATGAAACCGTGTCGCATGCGCGAGGTGGGTCAGGTAACAAGGGCTTTCGAGGGGGGCAACGTCCCTGCGAGGCTGCGGGGCGCTATGCGTGCTCCCGGTCAATTTTGTGAGCCTTGTGCTCCTACCCGACCATGAAGATGTTCAATCTCACGATCCTAGACACCAAATTGACATTGGTTGCTCCGGGTACTCGCCTGCAGGGCCTTGATTGCGTCGGCCATGTCGCGCGCAGTGCCTGGCTTCCGGCGCCGGGGGCCATTGGCTGCCGACATGCGGGAGGAGCGCTCTGGCTCGCTCGCGCGCTCAATCCGCTCGCGCATCTCACTGAAGTAGCTCTGCGGGGCAGAATGAGGGTTGTGTATGGCCGTTCACGGCCGTACATGGGACTGCCAGAGGGAACGTGGGGTAGGGCGAGAAGGAAAGAGGGGCGCCACTGCCAGCCTCAGACGGGGCTGCAACCCAACCGCGAAGACCAACCGAGTGGGGTAGAGCAAGTCGGCAAGCCAGGGAAGCTGCATTACCCCAGCGGAGTTCCGCACGCAGCACTCACGTTGACAACCCGCACGAAGGACTCCTCGGCGACAACGACCGGCAGGCCCCCCGACGGGTCCCCGCCGGTGCTCTGGCTGCTCCAGGCGGCCGTAGGCCCCGTCGCCGGCAAGCCCGTGTCCGACCCGGCGCCAGCCGGCGTCACAAGCTCCGTGCCTGCCCGACTCGCCCAGGCCATCCGGTACAGCACCTGGCCGAACACGGCACGGTTCGCCTGCGGCAACAGGCAACGACGGGGTGGCGGCGTGGCGTGATGGCGTAGAAGCCGTGCACGCACCAGCAGGGCCGCAGCGCAGGCGCCGCTGGACGCAAGCGGCAGCCCGCCTCGCCGCGTGCTCAACAACCCTGGGACCCGGGTTCGACCCCGCGGGCCACCGACGCCGGTCTTTTTTGCACGTGCGCCCAAGGACCTGAACTGATAAAAGTGCGTTGCACTGTACGATGCGGACGCAGAAAGCCCGACGCCAAACGCAGCGCACGGCCCTGATTATCGCCCACCTGTGCCACAGACGTGTCCCTGCTGGCTGGATGGTTGAAGAGCGTGCCGTTGGATGGGGGGTCCATGGGCCCAAGAACCGACTCTTGCGACGACGCCTGGAGCTTGTCCGCATATCCGGCCCCATCTGCAGGCTCGCAGCCCGGCCCCGCATCCTGGATTTGGCCCGCGGGGCCTGTGCGCCCGCTGCCGGCGACCATTATGTCGACGCTGGTGGAGCTGTTCGTCCCGCGCACCATCGACCCCGCCAGGACGCAGTTCATCCACATCTTGGGTTCGGACCCGCCGCCCGAAGCCCGGCCGGCGCCCGGCCGAGCCTCCGGCGGCGGAGGGCCCGTGGCGCTGGTGGCTGCAGCTCCGATGGCACTGCTCCGGCCACCGCTGCTCCTCTTATCCGTGTAAATGGCCGTACGATGTTCCGATGCGGACCGGCGGCGCCGCAGTACTGCGAACACAACCCCAGCCGCCGCCAACAGCAGCAACAGGAAGCCGGCTACCGAGAGAGACACTGTCACAGGGAGGACCCAGCCCGCCCAGTCCCGGGGCGAACTGGCAGCCGCCTGGCCGGTGGCAGCCTGTTGGTCGCCTGGGCCGTAGATGTGGCCCACTCCAGTACCATCCGAAGAAGCGGGTGGCAGCGTGGCAGGGCTGGCGTGTAGCGGGGGCTCAGACGATCCCAGGGCTTGGGAGGGACCCGCAGGCGGCCGGCCACGCGGCGCAGGCGCGGGCGACGGCGGCGCGGCGGGCGGCTCCTTGGGGAATTCAGCGTGGAAGTCGATGTTCATACCTACAGCCAATGTGCGATGGGAGGGAAAGCGCGCACGCTGCTGACGACATAAGCTTGTGTGGAGTACGCACCAGTACAGTCAGAAAACGCCATGCACGCTCTGACCGGCCTCTGTGCGTCCGCGCGCAAACAGGGTTCCGCGGCGGCGTTGATCTTGCCTTGGTGGAGTTAACATGAAGAACTGACGGCTGCGGCGATCAAGGCACCGCGGGCGCAGCTGAATCGAATAGCTGCGCACAATGCTGGATCTACGGGACAACCAAGACACGTTCAACATCCCAGATCAGCAACCCACCAGCCAACTCCTCGTACTGGAGGACGGTCATCCCGGTTGTCGTGAGGGCGGCACCTGGCGGCGCGTCGTCCGGCAGTCGGAAGGTGATGGTGACGTCGGTTCCCTCCCAGCCGTAGTGGCGTACCAGGGCCAGGACCAGGGTGCCCGAGGTGGGGTCGTACGACAGAGGCTGCGGGCATACAACGAAGGGAAGATCTTCAACGACCCGCGGCCATGCTTGAAACGCATGGGACCTGCGCTGCAATGGTGCAAGCACACGCCGCGTCTCTCTTGAGTCGTCCGGACAGACCGCACTGCTCGGGCTCACCTTGGAATCGGCGGCGAAGGCAAGCAGGGCACTGCGTGCTTTGTCAGAGGCTGAAAGAGGGGCGGGGGAGGCAGGTGGCTGGTCCGATGCCGACGACGGAGGGGAAGGAAACTCCGGTTGGGACAGGGGTGGGCTGCCGGAGCTCCGTGGAGGCTGCTGGGTTGCTGGCGGTAGGGAGTCTGTGAGACGGAGCGAAAGACGGGCGGTTTCGGTGGAGAATAAGGGATGGGCAGGGGCGCTACCATGCTTAGCCTACGCGGAGACCCCCCCTTTCCGTAGCCCAGCCAAGTGTATCCCCTCGCTCGAACAATCGCGGGGGGACCTGCCCGTCTTACCCTGCAACAGACGCCGGTTGAGCGTCCAGCCAGCCGCCGAGCCCAGCGCCCTTCGCCTGCGACCAAGCTCCTGCGGTGCTGGCTGCTGGCCGCCGTACGCAGCACCGACCTCTTCCACCACGACTCCCTCGACGACCATCTGCCCCAAGGCCCCGCCGCCATCGCCCGAGCCGGCACCCGAGCCAGCGGCTGAGTCACCAGGCTCATCAGCGTGGACGTCCGCGCCCACCGCTGCGCCCACGCTCTGCTCAGGCATTGCCACGCTGCTGCCTGCAGTGCCTGACAGCACGCCTCCTGCGCCCGACACCCGGACGCCGCCATCCTGGGCCGCCGTCGCTTCAGCAGTGATTTCGCCGATAGGCAGCCTGGCCGCCGAGCGATCCGGTATGTCTGCCTGCTCCGAACTCGCTCCGCCAGCGATCGTGCCATCCGACACCTCGCCGACGAGGGTCACTCCGCTTCCGGACGCCTCCCAATCAACTCCGCTGCTGGACTCCTCCCACGTCACCTCGCTGGCGGGCGACTCCGAAGCCACTCCGCTGCTGGACGCCTCGTAAGTCACTCCACCCGCATCAGTAGGCGCCGGGGGCGCAGTGCCTGTGTGTGTCAGCTCGCCTGCCGTCTGGCCCGCCGTCGTCGCAGCGTCCGTGTCCGTCCCCTTCTGTGGCCCGCCGTCCGCCGCATCCGTTGGGGTTTCCGCCTCAGCCGTGACGGTATCGCCGGCTGGACCGTGGCTGCCCAAGCCCAGCGACGGGTTCGGCAGCCGAGCGCCACCATCGCCGCCCACGCCGGGGCGCGGGCCACCGGTTGACCCCGGGACCTTCGAGACAGAGATCTCCTCCATCGTAACCTCGTCCGGCTCAGATACGTCGTTGCCAAGTACTTCGGACGGCTGGTCACCGGACAAACGCTGGGGAGGCGGGGCCCTCGGAGGGGGCCTCGGCAACAGCTGCGCCGCTTCAAAGGCCTCGCGGGCATGCTGCATCAGCACCGCGGCCACGAAGGCCCGCCACTCTGGCTCCGGAACCACAAGCGTCACGTTATTTAGAACGAGTCGAGACGAGGGTTGGCGATTGATGCTCCTGCGCAGAACACGACGGGCAGCAAGCACGCTGAACAAGGCATGCGCCATTCGGCTCAGCCCAGCGACAACCAGCGCGGGGAGGCGGTTCGCCCCGGTGACGGCTCGACACCCACACGACACGGCGTGCGACAGTGGACGCCAAGAAGCCCACAGGAAGTAGATTGGCGTCATGCCGCACCTTTCCATAGTGAAAAACCAGAGTGGCAGAGCGCTGCCGACCCAGGGCGCGACCGAGGCCTGGGCCTCGTCCGATGGGGTGCCGTCGGCGGAGCTCATGCCCAATTGCGCCAGGTTGTACAGCGCAAGGTTCCGTAGTGTTATCGGGACATTCAGTGTGTACGTGTTCCCGCGTCCCTAGACGAGGAATCCCGGGGATCATGGACGAGAACATAGGGGAGGTAGAGGACACGATCAATCAAGATAGCTAGCACCGGTTTTGCCATGGAGCACGCTGTTGCTTCTAGCCCTTTCAGTCGGTAGCGGGGTCTCCTGGTGCTGCACCTGTACTTCGGTAAGCGTGCGAAACCTGCCATGCAGCTAGCGATGCCAATCATCAAGCAGGTAGTGGCCCGGAGCTTCTACACTCGACATGCAATCCGGACAATGTGTCGCATATACGTGACTCAGTTGCTTCCCGCAGGCTGGAACAGCTGCCTGCCATGATGCTTCCCAGTTCAGGTCGGTCCGGTGGCCGCACCTTGAGGTCAGAAAACGTGCGACCCCCCAACAGCTCGGGGGCGTAGCCGCTGATCGCACAGCGTGCACCTGTTTGAAGGTCGCTCGCGCCGGTGTCGATGGGCCAACCGGCCGAGAGCCATCTGGTGTTCCACATGTCATCCCGGCTGCCAGGGGTGGAGATAACACGCGTCAACAAGGCACAAGGACACACGGATATGCCGCTGGCTGCTCCTACCGGAGGGCATTGCCCATCTAGACGGGAAACCGTTTCAGTTGCTGGCCTGCCAAGCCGGCGCACGCGCCATGTTTGCGTGGATGAGAACATTGGATGCCAGCAGTCACGGGGGTGCAGGCAGGGGGGATGTGCGCAGGATTAGTAGCACTCTCACAATGCAGGGCTACGAGTGTTGGGACACTCCCAGGGCCTGATCACGGCGGGCTCACCGGTTGACGAAGGTGGCGAGGGCGTAGCCCTCGCCACTGCCACATGACGCAAACTGGCTCTCGAGCGCGGCCGGCAGGCTCTGAGCCAGCGACACACCAAGGGGGCCCTGGAGAGGCAGGACGGCAAAGGGAGTCCGTCGTCTAGAGAGGCCCCTCCCAATCGGGACGAGAGCGAGCCAGCCCACGGCACTGTCACGTACGTGGCAGCCGCACATTGCACAATAGGGTCCAAATGGCCGGGCACTCAACGCGTTGGCCATGGGAGGAGGCCCCGGGCCTGCCTTGGCCCGCTCAAGTGGTCTCTGATGTGGGTAATGGCATCGCAGCGCGTCGCAGTATGATACGGCGCAGCACATACATGGAGACCGGTAAAGGACATGTCACGACGGGCGGATGGACGGACGGACGACGTTGGCAAGACATACCACGCGCAGCGCGTCCTCCTCTCCCAGCAGATGCACCACAGGCCACGCTTGCGTTCCGGCCAGCACTGTCACATGGCCGTCCACAGCGGAGTAGGCGCTCGCTGACAGCAGCGTGGAGTTGCTGAGCAGAACCTGCAATACCGTGACGGAGCAGCACTCCCGGTCAGAGTAAAGCAAGCGGCGCAGAAAGACGGCACACTTGGTTAGCGTGCACGCCCCTCTCACGCGCTCGGTCTAGCATAGCGGACGTCACGCTAACAAGCGACGACGCGACTGCGGGGCAGCAGGTAGGGCGCCGCGCACCTCGGGGATCATCTCCAGGCGCTCGACCGCAAGCAGCCCGACAGCCGCCGTGACGTTTGTGGGGGGTAGCGGCGCCTGCGCACACCACACATACAGCAGCCGGTCGGGCAACGTCACGTAGGCCGGGGCGGCGGAGGGCGCGTGGCGCGCGGGCAGACGCTGCGCGTATCAGCGCTCGCATACGCAAGGCCCTGCTCGGCACCCACCTTGGGCCTCAAGCTGACGATATAGTTGCTGTCCTCGCCCCATTGCTCGAGGCGGTCGTCGCCGCGGCTGGCCACCCCCTGCCAGAACGCAAACTCGGGGTCGGAGATCACGAGCGTGCAACGGTGGGCCTCGACGCGCGCGTTCGTGTCGCTCTCGTACGCCGAGCTCCTGCGGGTGAGAGGCACACGGGGCCAGGGCCGCGGATGTCGAGGCTCGGAGCGAGAGGCCTGGCCAGGGTGGACTCTTTCTCCTCTTCTCTCGCCCCCTGCCTCCCCATAATCCCGGCTCAGCGAGCCCGCCCGGCTGCGTACCTGCGGGGGCTGAGCTGCCCGAATCCACGTACCGGAAGCAGAGACGGTTGCCACAATGATATGCCCCAAGGCCGCACCGCACCGCTAGTTCTCCACTAGCAGCAGGGTGCGACGCGACGACCACCCACCTGCTCACGGCGAAGCTCAGCACCGCCACGGCCGTCAGCATCGCCGGGCTCCTGGCCCGCGATGCGTACGGCAGATTCACCAGCGTTAAGTCGTACAGGGATACCACGGTAGCGGGGGGACTGCGCGCGACGTGGTCAGAGGGGGATACGACCACGCTCTTCATGTATCCGGTCTGCCACGCAAATACCGAAGCCCAAGCAGACTCGCGCCCGCCTAGGTCCAGCGTTGTTGGACGGGTCGGATGGCCCAGGAAGACCAACTGTACGAACATGGGGATAGTCGGCTGCAGGGGCGGGCGGCGGAGCTGCGCTCAGGGCCAGGTGGGCGAGGACATCGACGTGCGCATGTGTGCCAACCCCCTACGCGACGCGACCAGGACCTGTAGACCAGGTCCGGTCTAGATCCAACCCCACTCATAAGCTGTTTGAATTGATGCACTTGTACATCACGACTACGGCACCCGCTCCCGCACCCTGGACCTGCCGCCAGGACGTGGGCACCTCGCACCCCGACACGACAGGAGCGCGTTGCCCCGCAGCGCAGCTGGCCGATATGCGTGTGCTACGCAGACCCCCCGGCGCTCACCACTGGCCAGGCTCCGTCGGGGGGCAGGGAGATGTTCGCCGTGAGGGTCACGATGACGATGCGGCCCGTGGACTCGATCAGCCCGGGCAGCTCGTCACGCAGCTGCTCCGCCGAGCCGATAGCTTTCGAGCTGCAGCGCGCGCTCAGCTCAAGGCCTGGGCCCGGACACGTGATCGTCACGTTGCGCCAGCGCACCTCCCCGCCGCCGCCCGGGCTGCCGTCGGGCCCGGGGGCTCGAGAGGCGTGGTCGCTGAGCACCACCGTGCCGTTGACCATGGACACGCCGGGGCTGTGCGGCCAGTCCCGTGTCGTGCTGCACAGGTCGTTATTTAGGGCCTCCATGTTGGGGTACGACAGCACGACGGTTACGTCCTCAAGGGTCAGGGTGGCTCCGACGGGCACCTGAAAGAGCTTCGACAGCGCCAGCGTCGGGAGCGCCGTGAACCCTTGGGACTCAAACGGCGAGGGCACTTCCCTCAGGAAGAGGACAAGCGATGAAAGCGTCAGGTGTTGGCCTGCGTTGGGCAGGGGATCAGGACGATGGCAGCGGCAAGGGCTGGGTCAGGAGCCAGGGGCTGCAGCGCGTGGGGGCAGAGCATGCAATGGGTAGAGGCCGGCACTCAGCTGCGGCAGAAACATGCAACAGAGGAGGTGGGAGTGGTCTCGTGTGACGAATGCGCGCGGCGCAGGGCCGTGGGGCCGCCGACCGCTGTAGCGACAACGGCATGAGCGACCAGCGCAGCGCGCGTGCATCGGGTCACTGCCATTTGACGCAGCCCGGCCAAGGGCCATGTCCGGCGTCGCATAAGCCTGCCCACCAGCAGGCCGCGCCCCATGCCTAGACGGCGCGCCGGTAGCAACCGTGCGCTGCCGCTCGGCGAGCTGTCGTACGACCCAGAAGCCGCAGAGCAAGGAGCGACATGGAGCGGAGACGTACAACGTTCGCTGTGGGGTTGGAACTGGGCCTCACGCGAGGTGGGCTGTGCGCACCCAGTGGACCTAACGACGAGTCGGGAGCCAGTCCAGAGACGCGACGGACCGGGATGCCCTGGCCAGCCGGCCTTATCATGCCGACCATGCAGTTGAACACCAATCTAGCTCTCTGGACAGTGGCATACTGGCTTGCCCACCTGGCTGGAGCGCCACCGCGGGTTTTTGTGCGCTGAGGTCATGAAACCGCAGCCAGCTGAACACGGTGTACGGGTAGTAGGGCGGAGGTGGTACAGCCGGTGGTGACGGTGGCGGTGGGGGAGGAGGCGAGGGGGGCGGTGGTGGCGGAAAGGGCGGCAAGTCGGGCTGCCCATAACCCGGGGCAGAGGAAGAAAAGGATTCGCCGCCAAAGTAGATAGGCGCACCAGAGGGGCCGGGGCCCCATACGTCCTCGGGGCGTTTAAAGGCCTCCGGGCCGATGAGGTCCCAAGGAGTCTCGGCACCGTTCCCAGATAGAGTGAGAGACGTCACGTTGGGCGGCAGGTTCAGCAACAGGGGCTCCTGGGCCCCTTTGGGTGTAACCGAGAACCTCCCGCCAGGGAGGCGGTGGCCTACGGCGAGCAGGTCGCCCAGGAAAACCGCTGGCCCGAGGTCCGTCCGCAAGGCCGATGCAGGCGGAGGTGCCAGCGAGATAAGCAGAAGGAGGAGCGGGAACTGGACCAAGCCTGCGAAGGGCCGTGAGAGAGCTGAGCGAGGGTTGCTTTGATCCTATTCCATAATCGTATATGCGACAAGGATACAGACGCCTGCAGCGACACGCCAAATCGCGCATGGCGTCCCTCCAGTCACTATTGTCCGACTGCAGCCCTGAACCGCGGACAACTCACAAGCATTCTTCAACATATGATTATTCATAGCCATTAGGCAGGGGGGGACATTGCGGGCCCGAAATGCAGCGACGGAGCGACGGACACTTCGCCGCGTGCAGGCTAGTGGTATAGTATAAACAAGATGCGCCTTCTCTGGCCTCTCTTGGTTGATGTTGGTTTATGTCACGTCACACAAGTCAGCAAGGAAGCTCACACAACACTCCAACGGCTCACGTTCACACGTATGGCTGCATATACATATACATATATATATGTATATCAAATATGGTCAGTGCCGTATGATATCGGCAACCGCCTCGTGTAGTGTCGTTAGGCGGTCTCTTTTCCACGCGGACGCCACTGCCCCCGTTTTTCTCAAGAAGGCTGTGCCACGCACGAAGTCCAGATATCATTAGCAAGGTCGGTTAGTGCTCTCTGCCAAACCGTGCCATCCTTCAAGCCCGTCGCCGGCTTTGGCAGGCCAACCCATCTCTTGGCCGGGCCCTGTCCGGCAACTCCTGTGCACCTTGTGCAGGGATCCCACCTAGCTATCTTCAGTGCTATCGAGTTCTGTGGAGCAGAGGGTTTCCCGGCGACTGAGGCTACGAGGGAATCGGCACGTTAGCGGTTTGGACACGAGTGGGTTCTGGGATCCCGCGGTCGAAAATAAGAGAAGTATACAGAGGGAGAGGGAGACCGCCTCTACGGTCATACACACCCGAAGGCGCGACGTTTCCAATAGGGCGGCGGGTACAATTTAAGGCACTTGTCGTTCATCCCGCCCCCCAAAGACCGGCTTACCAGTTTACCCGGTTTGTCGGACTTCACCTGGTGGACTGCAAGGTTTCAAAGTTGAGCTGCGGGGTAAGGTTGTCACAGCCACCGGTCCGACGGCGCTCAGCGGTTACCAGACCTTCGTGCGCCCAGCCCGCCCAGCCGGCCGTGTACATACCTGGAAGGATGGAAAGAACGAAGTCAGAAACGAAGTCAGGAACCGTTGTTGCCGGCAGCGGTCGGGCACATGTTGACATGGCGGCATGCAGAAGCAGAACAAAGCGCTCCCTTCCCAGTAGCTGAGCGCCGAAGGACCGGTCGTGACTGTCGGCGGAGCTGGCTGCTCCAAGGTGAGGCGGGGGCCCGGGAGGAGGGTACGGCAGGGGTTCTACAGGCAAAGGCGGGGGAAGGGGGGGTGGGAGAGCAGCCATGGGGCAAAGAGCCCGGTTTTCAAACTATCGTGGACGCAGATTGTTGTTACGGTGCCGTTGGCGGTGATAGCCTTACAACTGCCAGTCGCAGTATTCTTATCTTGTGGGCAGTCAGACCCATGGTGCCGGAGGCACAGCCGGAGGTACTCACCCCCTGGGAAGGGCGGGATGCTGGCCTGGAGTCATTACTCATTAGCGTTGCCCCTGCCGGCTCACTGTTGGATTGTGTCCTTCACTTGGTCCTCTCTGTCTGCTTAGCGATGTATTTTGCTGGCATGAACGCCTGTTCCCTGCGTGTGGTTGCCAATAACGTGTCTGCAACGAGGCCGGGCACTTGATTGAAGGCATGACAGCGAAGGCACGTGACTGTGTCTACCGTTTCTTCGGAAGCGGTTCAACTCATTTGAGCAGACGGCCACGCATCACTACTTCAAGGTCCTCTAGGCGACTGCATCCGCACGATGCTTCTCATCTACACTAACAGACAACCCTGCATCACTACTTCTGGGTATTTTAGCCGGCTGCATCCGCATAATGCTATTCATCCGCCATTGAAGTCCCCGCTGCCGGAAGCCACCGGGGTAGTCCCACAGTGGTTGCTGGGGGTCGCGACTTTGGGTTTTGACTGCTGCGTGCCTGAGGCGCATGAGACTTTGGTACGCAGGGGAGCTGTTTGACACATGAAGTAAATGTGTGGCCAATCGTGTTTGGGATAAGTAACCGAGCTAGGTCTGGGTCAACCAACGCGGGACCCACGTGGGGATCAACCCCCATGTGTTGCGGCTAAGGAGAGTCAGGATGCATATCCGCTTGTATATGTTGCCCAGGACATTAGCGGCTTTTCTGATGTCAGGGTGCTTCACGGAGAATTGGACTGTGTTGGCGGACCGGGTTGGTTGCCGGGACACGGTGCTTTGAAGTATGTGCATGCCTCGCTCGACGGCTGCGGAAATAGAGGCGCATAATTAGCGCTGGCGGGGAGCTGTGCAACTTAGGGTCAGCTTACCCGTGGGCGGTTTAGCTTCCCTAATTTTAGCCGCATCCCCGCTGCGGCTATCTGACTGCTGACGCCATCTTTCTCCAGCCCGTTGTGCATCATGCCCCATCCACTTTGTTGATCATGCAGAAGCCTATTATTGGGGAAACAGCGGTCAAGGCTTAATTGCAAGGCAGAGCAGTGCTATTGCCATGCTTGAGCATGTGCAGGCTTCCGTCAGGGCCACCGGGTGGCGGCCAATGACATACGGTGTCGGTGCTGGGCGCTGTATACCTGCATTTTAGCACCATTTGCATACTTTGCTTGTGTGACCACTGAACAGCTTCGGGCTTGTCAGGAGCACCTGCGGTTACTCGTTAAGCGTGCCTGCAGACCCGGCAGCCAACGCGCATCCGTTAAAAGATCAGACAGACCTGACAGACAGACTAGTACCCCCGCTGGGCGACCCAGCCTTGTAGTGCTGGATTACCGGCACGTTGGTTTTACCGGCAGAGCTGTCAGCTGCATGAGATATTGAGTTGAACAGGATACGGTAGTCTGGATTTCGCACGGCGTGCTGCCCGTGACCGGGTTCGCCAGGAGACCAAGGCATGTGCGTGTCGGTTACGATGGGTCAATGGGTCGCTGTGCCCCATGGTTTGCGCATTGGCGCCAATATTACGTTACAGAGTATATCTTCTCTTATATGATTCTGCCTCCACCTGCCAGGGGTATTAGGCAGTGTGTTGAGAAGACTGTTGTTACTCCAGGGTGGCCGAGAGCCCGACGCCTGGGTATGGCCCCGCAGAGCGCATGGAACAGGCGCTCCTTGACTCGCTATCGCTCGTCGTGGAGAGGGCGCTGCGCTGTTACAAGGCACAAAGCCGTAGGATACGCTGCAAGACGAGTCCAGACCGCATGATCCCGTCGAAGCTGGCAACCCGATAGGCCTCAGCAGCCCCATCGTCACTTGTCAGGGCCCCGGCATGAGTGTCTAGGATAATTTCAGTTGGTATCTTGCGTGAGACAGCTGGTTGGAGCGAGCCGATCGATTGTTCGTATTCATGGAGCCGTGAGGAGTCGTCGTCATCGCTACAGTTAGCGTGAGAAACCCAATACATCCCACTACCTGCTGTACCGCAACACAATAGTGATGGATAGTCACAGCCGCCACTAAGCTAATCCCGTGATCTGGCATGACAGCCTGCCACCGGGAAATCACCGTGAGGAGAAAAGATCGGAGGATTCGACATTGGGGTAGGGCACTAGCATGTGCCTAATTCTTGGCCACATATTATCGCGCAGAACGCCACGCCACCAGGTGCGCTACCACAAAAGAATCCCCCAGAAACTGTGTAAGGCCATAACATCATCAGGTGTCGTACAATAGTACGTGCTGTGACACAGCTGATCCCGAAAAAAGGGGGCGGCGATGGCAATGCAACTATACAAGCCAACAGAGGTCCAACTACAAGCAAGCACTGCGACACGTCACCTACTCGGGCTCCAGGGGTAGGATCACTGCAAATTGCGTGTTACAAGCTGATGGCCAGGGTCCAGTGAACCAGGGCGGCCACGACCCAGGTACGCTGATGACGATCCGTTAGCTGCACGAAGCTCAGAACGACCAGAGGACGACCAGAGAACGACCAGATGTAGACCAGAGGTGCCGCTGCAACCTCTCGGAACGATGGCTGCCAGCTACCGGAGGGCTCCTTGCCTCGACGGCTGCGCTAGAACTCCTACAGCCTATCGGGTAAACGACCAGTATATCGATGTCGCGCAGCCAACTTAGCAGCAGCGCCCGGACCTGCGGCACCTCGCAGGTCTGCGGCCTAACACCGGGGCCAAACATAAGGCCCTCACACCGTGACAAGTACCACGAGCGCGGATGGATACATCCATTGTAACACAAGGCACAGGAGATGCTCACGCCGATATGACACGTGGCAACTACCAACTGACACGGCGTGCCAAACCCAAGATAACCCCAGGCACTAACGGAACACACGGAACGCACTACATCAAGGAACCTATTATCTCCTGACACAGGTGTTTCGAGGAGAAACAGAGACGACGCCTCGTCACCACAATGGCCCCAACGTCACTCAAGCGGGGTGTTGAGAAGTTTATTGTCATGACGGGCAAGTGCTTTTAGGTGCTAGAGGAGGACTGGCAGAAGTTCGGGGACAACGCCCTCGAGGCGGAGGTGACCGAGGTGGTGAAAGACCTTGGTTCAGTCCGGGTTCATCAACGTGCAGACTGTACCCTCAGTTGAAACCAATCAACTCCTCCAACTCTCCCCCGCTTGTCCAAAGATGCTCTGAGGGTTTTTGGATGTACGTAGTCGCTGTCATGGCCAGCAACTATGACCTTTCCAAGCTTTTCCGCATGCTCCAAGTGCTCATGACTGCCTACCTGCCCTTACACCTGCCAACCGCGCGCGTGACATCAAAACCGCCTAATCTTCCTGAACCGAACATGAGGCATATCAATACTCGGCTTCACCCTTGACGTGAAGCTCCCCGTATTCAACCAACTCATCCTCAGAGTCTAGTTCCTGGCTGTACTCGCGAGTCATTGCCTGGGGCAGGTCTCCGCCAGAGCGAAGCAGATTGGGAAGGTGCAGCTCAAGGCCTCGGGTGATGAGCTTCCGCACTTCATCCAGGTCGGTAGATGTTGCCACACAGCCGGGAACATCAGGGATGATTGCGTTGTAGGTTGCGTAGTACTTGAGTATCACCACCCGGTACGCGACTGTAAAGCCACTACGTAGCTCGATGGGGCTTGTTGGCTTGCTCACACCAGCGGTATAGGTTGCGACACACGGCATCAGCTGCAAAATGCACCAGGATTT
>LSYV01000016.1:577751-610679 GCA_001584585.1 Gonium pectorale
CGCTCCACTCGGATCTTCGCCCTTGCCCGATTGTTTGATCCAGTCACCCTCGCATTCCCAGGCCAAGCCCTCGGACAGCTCTAATCCTCGGAATGAAGCCCTTGTAAAGGGAAACAACGTGCTTAATCTCGGCTAGGGCGGACAGCTCAACGGTCCTAATCATTGCGATAAGCATGGTGGCAGCAGGTAACGGTCTTGGGCGTGAAGGTGGCGCGCTACATGTTGATAGGAGCCGTCGTCTTGTCGCCAGCCTCAGACTGAACTGGCGGTGTAGCTCAAAAAGCCTGCACGGTAACCGGCGTGGGTGAGTAACGCGGAAGCCGAACGCCACGGTCATTTCTTGGAACTCTCGGCGCACACACAAAGGCAGGACTGGGCCCGGGCCCGACGCCGCATACAACCCATTATATCCTGCCTTACGCACGACGTGTCCCCCTTCCAAACCCCATCCAGCACTCACTCGTCTTTCGCATTGGTCACCAACGCCATTGGAGCAGAGTACAACCTTGATCGTTGTCTTAATAAGCAGCGCAGCTTGGGCGTTGTTTGAAGAGATGGATGCGTCGCCGCTTGATGAAGCCCGTCGGTTACGGGTTGCGATGAGCAAGAGGGCAGATGAGGCTCATGGCCGCCAAGAGAACAACTGCTTGCTGAATAGCTCCGTGAGCCGTCAATAATGGTAGTCTGATGGTAGTCTGAAAGCAAGATGGAGAAAGGCAAGCGTCAGCCAAGGAACGAGGACGGTCAACGCAGCACGACCTTACCCGAATCAAGGGGCCTTGAGCGAAGACAGCAAGATTAGCTTCCACATAGAGGAGGGATTGTTGCTCTCGTCAACGTCAAGATGCCGGGAGCTCAAAAGGTCCATGCTGAATGAGACTCCGCACCAGGAGCCCGTGCTCCTTGAAAATTGGCTGGCACAACAGGACGTTATCTGGACAGACATCAGCGTGCTCAAGGTGGTCCAGATCCATGGCCAGCCAGGGGAAGTTTGCAGTTGACCGAGCGAAGCTGTCAGCTGGAACGGAGGTTGCAAAGAAAGCTTAGACAAGGAGAGCGTATATGCGATTGCTTGTTTGTAGAACTGTAGAATGACTCTTAACAAAGTTTGGAAGCTGTCATACAAACTTGGGCCTGGATCCTGTCGTACAGCTTCCTGGGCCGCGGTGGCAATCATTGTTGTGCTGCGACCTCTGCACTTCGGCTGAGGCAATGCATAGCTGCCTTTCGACGCTGGCGGACGGCGGCTCGAATTCAGCGTTTACATGTCCATCGCACAGCATCGCAACATTTATGTGCGTTCCGTTTCACTCTCATTGCCACCCGTTACCTCGGCGCTTCAACCGGGAGATAAGCTGCCTATCTCCCTGCCGGATGGCGGTTAAGGGTAAGATCGGCATGCCCGGTCGGTCGGGGTTGATATGGGCGTCCCCTCGGCAGCCCAATAATACATCCCAGGCAAACGCTGGGTCTCACCCTTGAGGCAAACCCCGTGCACGGCAAGCAGCAGCTCATCTTCACACTGTGCGGACTCGTAGCTTGTCGAGGGGCACGGGCTTACGAGATACAAGTTTGCAGCCAAGTTGAAGGGCGCTGCCAAGATGCTCCATCTTGGTTGTGGCTGGACGATGGGCCTGGCCGGGCGGGCCAAACAACCCTGTCATGCTCGAGGCCATTAGGATTCTGAGTCTTTGAGTTACTGTCGCCAGAATACGGTAGTTCAGCGCCTCGAGCAGCCGATTGGTGATGATCATGAAGTCAGGGCGGGCGTGGACATCAACCGTAAGAAAGTCCGACGCGAGCCGGCTGTAGCGGTGGCTGGTGGCAAGCATGTCCTGCGCCATACGGGGCGGGGGAACAAACCCCGTACTTATGTACGTGGGGACAGCGGGAGCGAAAGGATACGCCGCTGTCCGCAATAGTAAAAAGGGAACAGCACAAAACTAGTTGTGAGGGCCGACAGAGCGAGGGCGTTGCTCCCCGGCCTTGCGCCACAGCTGCTCCTTAAACGGTCAGGACGGGTCGGGGACGGGGCAGAGGGGTCTCCACACGCACCTGCAGCAACGCCCAATGTATCGAGAGCGCCAGCCACATAACGGCAGGTCGCGCCGCCAGCGCTGGTACGTGGTTTCTTTTGGTTACGCCAGCTGCGTACCTGCGCTTACCTCCTTTCAGGTTTCCTGTAGGCTGTTGGCTCGTCGCGCCCTACACTGCCTGTGTGCCCACTGCCCAAACAGGCACGCAAAGCATGATACGCATGCCAACCCCGCTGCATTCAGCCCCCGCACCCGTCCTTACCGTTAGTTCACTCCAACATACGTAAGGGTGCTGCGGCTGCTGGGATGCACGTACCGTACAAGCAGCGGCCGTGACCTGCTGAGGCCCATTCGTAGGCACGGTTGCGACACGTGGCGCAGGTCAGCGGCTTTGATTGAGCAGGGACAAGGGAACACGGCCTCTTAATCACCTCGCCGCCTTGCAGCGTTGAGGCGGCGGCGCCGACGACCCATTCTGCCACACCAGCGACCAGGCCCTCGCCAGTGTGCCTAAACCCCGCATACTCATCGCGCTCTGAGAGCTGGGCGAGGAAGATTACGACCGGGCTGCGTATACCGTAGTAAGCTGCTGGTCAGCACCATATCAACCATTGCACCCGCACGAGGCGCCAAGTTCAAGGAGCCCGGGTCAGCCAATTGCCCCTATGAGCAGCGGCGCGGCACCAGCGCCAGCAGGCGCCCATGCCATCCGGCGCACGCACCACATGTTGAAATGAACCAGCGAGTGGGGAAACTGACACGGGCTTCGGAGGCAAAGCTTGAGCAGGCGTGCTCGGCCAGGCCCGCTGTGTGTTCATGACGGAGTGCAGAAAACAGGTCTGAAGGAAGCTAGCAAATAAGGCATCCTAGCCTGCAGTCCAACCAAATCCCCTATATATCGCGCCCGACCCAACCAAAAAAACCCTAGCAAGTGAACGCTGGGGTGCTGGGCTAGGCTGGTGAGCTGGGCTGACCTCCAGACAGCGGGACCGGCAGTGCTGGCAGGACTGGTGGTCAGCTTCTCCTTTCCTTTCTTATAAATCGAAGCTCAGGAAAAGTCGCCTTCCTGTTCTGTGGTCTTTAGGTGCAGGGTTCCTTCTCTTCTTGTGTGTGCCGTCGGTGTTTGGTCTTGGCCGCCGTGGTGCGCTGTAGTTAGGGCAGGGTTTCGGTGGTTCTCATCACGGGAGGGCTGCATGTCCCTCCCGTTGTCTGCGCCCTTTCTCGCCTCTCCGCCTGTAACCTTCCAAAAAAGAAGTGCGGGATTCACGGCCGCGTACGGACGGGCGCGACGCCATGCGTACACACCTGCAGACGGAGAGCGCCGCTGGATGAGTTGCGGTCCCAGGGATCTGTCACAATGCAAGTCAAGAATAGTCGCGCGGAGCAAAGGCCGGGTCAGGCCCGCTGTGATTGATAGCCCAACCCTGACCGGGAGCCTGGCAGCGCCGTGTGCGGCGCAACCCAGGCAACCAGCCGTATGGTCTGGCACGCTGGCAACCAGCAGCATCCTGGGTCACGACGAAAGGTGCGTCGCCAGCAGCAGCCTGGTGAGGCCACCTCCAGAGTCACAGCGGCAGACCGCAGCTTGGACCGCAAGGCAGGCCAGCATTGCAGCAGTGCCAGGATGAAGGCGTTCGAACCCCGCAGCGACAGCACTGGCGCCGTGGCGCGGGCCATCCGCGTTCTGCTGGCGGCGCCATGCAGGACGCCGCAGCAGCAATCGGTGACGACGGAAGAGCCATGTGTGATTTACAGTGGATCGTGTATGACTGCGACCTTCGTATGTGGGAAAAAACATCGGCGCAATGTGCTCCGTCCGCCAAGGTGTGGTTCACAGGCGCAAGCCAGGGACGTGGCAGAACGCGTTCAAGGCGCTCCCATGGTCAGGAAAAATATAGATATCAAAGCATGCCCGCGAGCTCGCTAAGCGTTGAAGGCACCTGCCTAAATGGCACAGTGCATGCCCATCGGCGACAGTGCTGTTACCAACTCCAAGCGCCTCTGACATCCCGGTATGGGAGTCAGGGCAAAGGTCTATCTGGGCCAAAAGCAGCTCGTTTCGAGTCTCTGTATGTGGCAATGTTGGCAAGCAGGTAGCCTAGCGCAAATGGCAGGCAGCAAGCACCGCCATGGAGGGGGAGCCGCGTATGGCATGCTTACGTGAGCTAACCCACACACAGAAGCGGATTAAGTGGTGCCGACTATGCAAAGGCCGTATGCGTCCAATTATCTGAGGCATGCATATGACCCCCAATCAAAGTCTAGGCCAACTGGGTTAAGCTGCGCCTGTCTTCAGCAACTTGCAGATGGACCCAAGCCGCAGGGCTCTACAGCAACACACTCTCATCAGCAATACCGTGCAGCTAACACACATCGCCATACGTATACAGATGGCGCTCTTGAAGCATGCAAGCCAAGTCAGCAACACGAGCCAAACACATATGCAAACGTGCGCAGCTGCAGCGGGCAGCCAGCGACCAGCACCATGCCCGAGAACAGACGAATGCGCACACGTCATGCGGGATAAATACTCCGGCAAGGGCCACATCGACTCCTAAGGAGTGACAATCCACTTCGACATCAAACGGGTACGGCATCTACAGACAACGCGTTCAGCGCGCACATCGCACATGCGTTTATGCATTTATTTGCGCCAGCCGCAGCTTGCGCATCCTGGCAGGACAGGCTACTGGCCGAGGTAGCGCGCACACAACTCCTTCACCGGGGCCGGGGCACCCTTTATCCAATCAAGTTCCAAACGCGGCGCCTCCCGAGTAGCTTACGCGGGAGGGTTTCAAGAAGCAACGCGAAGCTCTGTGCTTGCTGACATCACAGGGCGTAACCCATGAAACGCCTTTCTCCCTATAAGGCAACAACATAACCAGGCGCTCGATGGAATTGATCTTCGAAGACACATAATCTGTGCACAACAGTTTGATGATCAAGATGGCCCCATCGCCCTTGGAATCGTATTCAATAAGGAGCGTAGACTACAGCGTCTACAATACCGGCCATGGGACGATCGCTGCTGGTGCTCACTTGTTTCGACCCGAACGCCAAATTCGCGAGCACTACGCACGGTATGCAATGGCACCGTCTGGTGACTTGGTGGCGGTTTATGGTCATGGCCGGATGAGGCTGGACTCCGGAGCTAGGCCAGGCCGGGCTGGGCGGGCCAGACAAACCTGCCATGCTTGAGGCCATCTGGATTCTGAGCCTCCGAGTAACTGGCGCCAGAGGTGGTAAGCACCTCGAGCAGCCGGGCGGTGATGGTCACGAAGTCGGGGCGGGCGTGGACATCAACCGAAAGACAGTCCGACGCGAGCTTGCCATAGCGCTGGCTGGTGGCAAGCATGTCCTGCGCCAGACGGGGCGGGGCGAAATGTCTAAATTTTGTACGTGGGGACAGCGGGAGCGGAATGACACGCCGCTGTCCGCAATAAGTGGGGAATAGCACAGCGTAGTTGCGAGGGCCGCTAGAGCGAGGGCGTTGCTTCCCGGCCTTGCGCCACAGCTGCTGCTACAGCCAAACGGTCAGGACGGGTCGGGGACGGGGCAAGGGGTATTCCTACGAACCTGCAGCAACGCCTGATGTATCGAGAGCGCCAGCCCGGCCGTCGCGGTTGCGGCCGGCGCGAGGGCGCGCATGTCCTCGAGGGTGCATCCGTAGAAGAGCTCAATGAGCATCAGCCCGAACGACCACACGTCGGCCCGGGTGGAGACGCGGCCTTCCGCGAAGACCTGCATGCGGGAAGCGGAGCGTCAAAGGCTGTCGTATGCAGAGCAGCACATGGATGGTGTACACAATCCGTACACGGCCAGGGTGCTCCAAGCGCGCGTCGGCAGGTGCAAGGCAGTGGCATGGTGCCGTGGAGCACCACCCAAGGTCTGGTACGCATTTCTGCCGCACTCCTGGCGCCGTGTACGCGCGCGTGCCCTGAAAGTGGTGCGATGTTAGCCCTCCCTATCCCTGCAACTAGGTTTGTTCATTAGCCCCCCGTGCGGTGCCCACCTCCGGCGCCACGTAGGCGGGCGTGCCGTGAAAGTGGTGCGATGCGTGCGTGGCGCCCTCCGCCAGCGCCAGGCTCAGCCCAAAGTCCGCCACCTTGGCGACCAACGGCACCGAGCCGTCGCCACCACCGCCGGCGCCGGTCGCAGTCGTTGATGCCAAGTCCGTCCCATCCTTCAACAGCCCGTCATCATCGGCTTTGTACCTCAACAGAACGTTATCTGCGGCCAGGAGTACGGGGCACGTCAGTACTGACGTCAGTGATTGGGTCTCGCACTCCCCGCTGCACGACGTGCTCTGCATAGGGCCGCCGATGGACCTGTAGGGCTGCCGATTGCCCCTGGACTCAACCCTCAGGGACTGATGCACTAATATCGCTGTCCAACGCGGCATTCACCCTTGATTGTTTGGCGCACTGGACGCGTCCCGACCTCATCGGGCTTACCCGGCTTGAGGTCTCCGTGCACGATGCGGCAGCTGTGCACGTGTCGCATACCCTGCGCCACGTCCAGGGCCAGGCGCAGGGCGAGCAGACGGGAGGAGCCGCCAGCGCGGACAGATCCCGCCACTCCTTGAGCTGCATGGAAGCATATCGCGGATTCAGTTCGATGTTGCAAATGTACAGCAAGCTGTTGCACAGTAGGCCGCAGGACGATTTGCCGCCGCCCGCTTCTTCGCAGCCCGGTACTCAAAAAGCATATTGCCAAGCATATTGCCGTAATGAGGAGTGATGACAGTACCGGTAAGACGGTACCGTCGGACCTGGTCCAAACGCACCCGTACCCACCGAGCGCCTGTCGCAGCGTGCCGCCATTGCACAGCTCCTGCACGATGTACAGCTTGTACGCGTCCCCGCCAATCTCGACGACCGCCTTCCCGTCGTGCGCCACCTGGCTTGGGCCTGCAGACTGGCTCGTGGTGCCGCCGCTTCCCAGCGCTCGAGACCCAGCCGCCGCTTGCTGCTCGTGAACCAGCGGCTTGAGCTGATATGTGTAGGTTGCTGAGGACGGTGTCACGGCCCGACAAACAAGCACAAACAGGCGCGTGAGCGTGAAAGGCAATAAAATCCTAGCGTTGTTGACTACACCGCTAGACGGACAAACAGAGCGTCAGCATCCATCTGCGCAATCGGATACATGTTCCGTTGTACGGCAGACAGCAATTGACCAGCGGGCGGCTAATCAGGGAACAGTGCAGTTGATGCCACCCGCGACGCAGCACGTGTGGACCTAGCCCGTCACGCACCGACGACATTCGGGTGTCCCATGCTCATGGAGATGGCCGCCTCCAGTGCAGCCCGCTGGTGCGCGCGGCCCTCCGCTGCAGACACGTCCGGCACCACCAGCGTCTTGACAGCGACAGACAGCCCGCGCCACATGCCAAGGTATACCACACCGCTGGTGCCGCACCCCAGCACGCGCTGTATCTCCAAGTCCCGCTCCTGGAGCTCGGCCTGTTCCGCGGGGTTGCCACAAAATAAGGAGGGATGTGTGTGCGAGCATGGGCAGCCATGCCCACATGGCTGGGGCCGTGTGCATTGGGTACTTGGCTCTTTCCGCATGCCCATCCTCTGTAGGAACCGTCTTTGGCGTACTGTCTTAACAGCTAACACACACACGAGTCGACGCGACGTGCAAAATCGTTGCATACCCCGCAGGCCCTCTAGATTCCAATGCCTCTGCAGCGCGCGCCAGCCCCAGTCTCTGGCGGGGCCGGTGGCACCGAGCAGCTCGCCGAAGGCCGGCTTCCTTCACCCCACGACACTCCACACCTTCGTTTTCTAGGACAGGATTATCAGATGTACTAGTTACAAACTGTCCGGCGGAAAGAACGCCCCAGGTCCAGTAACCCAAGAACCGAGACGACCGGGGTCGAAACTCGCCTGTACGTAATGGATGGCGTCAGTCACAGTCCTGGCCGCGCCCGGCGTACGTTGTGCACGTGTTACGGATGCAGCCGTACGCACGGGCCGCTCGCTGCCATTTGTGTCGTGGTCGCCGCTGCCCTTGCTCGCGAACAAAGATTTGGTGCGCATCTCACCGAAGTAGCTCTGCGCCGCGGCATAAGGAGCGTGCGTTCAGGGGGTAAGCGTACCGAGAAGATGCAAGGAGCCAGATGGGTAAGTGGAGTTGGGAGGGGCGCAGAAATGGGAAGGGCGTGGGCGGCGAAGGGAGGGCACAGAGGCAAAGCTACAGAGCAGCACACCTGCCGGACACTGATACTTGTTACTATAAGTAATCATAACGGAGGCTGATGCATGTGCTGTATGTACGGAGGATATATGTACGGAGGATACAACGCAAGGTGTGTGCCGGAAAGGACCGACGCAACGTATGGGATCGGGCGAGGGAGTCCCGGGGACCATGATACTTACTGCCACCGGACGCTGCCCAATCGGGGCACATGCAGAGCATGCGGGGACGGCTGCGCAATAATCCTCGCGGGGTGTGTCGCCGTGCCGACTGGGCGGGGGCTATGTGTGCTTGTTGCACTGAACACCAAGATGCCCCCACTTCTATCTATCTCAGGCTGACTGGGGCCCAGTGCCTATCCTAACTGTAAGCAACTGGGATGGGCGCGGGTTCACTAAACCGAGGCCACTCACCGCCACGATATGGAGAAACCTTGCGTCGTCAAAGTCGCTTCGGCAGTCGAGTCCGCTATTTCCAGCATCAGCATCAGCAAGAGGCTGCGGATGTCGCGCTGCACTGCGCCCCGGTTCCTCCTGCTCAGCCCCTCCGCCGACGCCCTCGTGCATCGTCTCCAAGGCGCGGCTGACCGCGCTGCGGTAGACCTGCAGCCAACCAAGGCGGACAGGACACGTGAGCGCGCTGAAGAGGGCGCGGTTGTGCCCGAACCCTTGCGCAGTTGCGGCGCTTCCGAGCCAACGGCACAGCGGGAACAAATGCTGTCAGCTCACATTAAAGCGAAGCCCAGTAAGACCACGGGAGCTCGCTGTCTAGCAATTACCCAGGAGCCCACCCAGGAAGTTAGCTGCGCACAAGCCGTCGAGTGCCGCCCGGACAGTGCTGCCGTACGTTCACGCTGCTGCCGGGCGCAACCCCGAGCGGCGGTGCTCGCTGCAATCAAACAGTTGAAGCCCTGTACCGCCGGACGTACGCACCTGCTGCAGTGCCAAGGCAAAGTTTGTGATGTGTGAGCTGTCGTCGTCGCTCTTGGGAAGGGCCGTGGCCACGTCGATCCCCTTCTGATCCCAGCACTCGCCTCCGCAGGCGGCTGCAGTGCCCACGGCGGCCCGTCCATCAGGCATGATGCTTCCCGCTCCTGCCTTGTACACAATACTCCACAGCATGCCCTTCGCCGTCCCCTGGCTCTCGGAGCCAGCTCTGCCGCCGCCCTTGCCGGCTGCTGCCAGGTACTGGTCAGACCGCTGCCGCCAGTGGCCACGCAGCTGCCGCCTCACCACCACGGCCGCCACGGCAAGGAGGAGCGTGCCGCCGGCCGCGGAGAGCGTCGCCACCAGCGGCACGGCCCAGCTGCTGCGCTGCCCGCTGGTGATGTGCGAGGGCGCATGTGTCTCTGGCGGTGGAGCACTGGTGCTGTGGTTGCGTGGAGCGTCGCTGGAAAGTGTGGGGCTGCTGGAGGGGCTCGTCTCCGGCGGCGGCTGCAGCGGGGGGGCCGGCTGGGGAGGGCTGTGGCGCCTGGAGACAAAATCTACGGGCCTGCTGACGTCCATGTCTGCGGAGCCGCAAAGGAGCCGCGCGGAGGTCCGTACGGTTGACGATTGGGTTCAAACACGTTATGGGTTGCTCATGGAGGGAAAACAGTATTGGCCAAGATGCATGCAAAGATCTTCACGAAGGTCCAGGCAGTCATGTGATGCGTTCGAGGGGCAAGCCAAGGTGCTTGGGGCATTTCCGGTAGGGTTCGATGCGAATGAAAATCCGGGGCCGGACCGGAGGGGAGCGGATGGATCGCAGAGGGTCAGATGGCCTGCGCAAGTTACCATGAAGACAGTGCTGCACGGACTGGAGGACACGCTGTAGATTGCAACGAGACCCCCAGACATGCCACGGGGTCCGTCGCGCTTTCCAAGGCGCGTACCGTCCCTTTCGTATCCAAACATGGAACCAAAACTGCATGTCGGGCGAACGCTGCAACTCTCGATAGTTTTAGATTCCCTGGACCCTCTGCCGGCGATGGGCCGGTCTTCCGGGCCACCGGGCACTGTCCTCATTCAAGGAACCGCACCTGCAAGCTCACTGTACGGCAGTACGAGGTCCGGATAGGGTAAGATGTGCGCTGATGGTGGTGCGTCGTCTGGCAGTCGGGAGGTGATGGTAACGTTGGTTCCCTCCCAGCCGTAGTGGCGGGCCACCGCCAGGACCAGGGTGCCCGAGGAGGGGTCGTACGACAGGGGCTGCGCAAAGAGTCATGGAGAGCGTTACTTTAGTACTGCAGTGTACCACCGGGAAACCTTTTAGATGCGTCAAGTACCATCATATACCTTCAATGTCGCACAAAGAGCTCGCTCTCATACAGCGGAGGTGATGTACACACCGGGACCGTGACGGACGCGGGTTTACAGGGTCAACACGCCACATAGTACTGTAGGCACGGCGACACTCAAGCCAGCTTACAATGGATGATTCGGCGAAGGCGAGCAAGGCGTTCCGCGCCGTTTGGGCGTATGGTGGAGACGGCGGGGGCGCCGGCGGCGACGGCGGGGGCGAAGGTGGGGGCGGTGGGCTGGGAGGCTCCGGCGGTGACGGGGGACTGGGTGGCAATTCCGGAGGCCGAGGCGGCGCCGGGGGCTCCGGGATCATGAAGAGAGGATCAAGGGGTGGGAGCACATCTGCAATGATCGAAGGGGTGCACCGGCAGCGTCAGGGAGGTCACGAGGTATCCTAGTTGCGGATGCGGGCACAAACGTGAGGTGCGCGAAAATGTCGATTTAAGCCTGGCCAACCTTGTCGTCGTAGTGTGCGAAGCTGTCCAAGCAGAAAGGTCCCTTCCGTGTACCGCATATAGAGCGAACTTGGAATGGAAGGTGTAGCTCGCGCATTGTCCCAGTCCTGGCCTGACGACCTATGCATCGCTGAGCGCATCGCTTGTGTGCTGGGCACGCTCCGTTCCCCCATTAAACGCATGGCACGCTGCGCCATATTCCCTAACCCTAACCCTAACCCCAGCTTCCTCCGCCGCCTGCGTCCTCGGGCCTGCATGTGCCCCCGACAGCGCATGCCACCCGGACTCACACTGCATCAGCCGATGCAGCAGGCGGTATAGGCCTGAAGATGAGGTGCCGCTACCCACGGCCACTTCCGCCCGAGGCTGGCCCTCGTCCGCACCGCCGCCCTGCGGAGTGTCTGCACACGCTGTTCGTCGTAAGCCGTCGAACTCCAGTCCACCGCCTGCTGACACTCCATTCCTGGGACTACAATTATCACTGCGACCTTCTCCCAAGAGGAGTCCGCGAAGCCGCCGCCTGAAATTGAAGGGCACATCCGATGACTGTGGCGGTGTCATCGGCAACGGTGGCGGTGACGGCAGCGACGGTGGAGTTGACGGCAGCGACGGTGGCGGTGACGGCAGCGACGGTGGCGATGGCGGCAGCGACGGTGGCGGTGACGGCAGCGACGGTGGCGGTGACGGCAGCGACGGTGGCGGTGACGGCAGCGACGGTGGCGATGGCGGCAGCGACGGTGGCGGTGTCGGCAGTAACGGTGGCGGTGACGGCAGCGACGGTGGCGGTGACGGCAGCGACGGTGGCGATGGCGGCGGCGGCGATCGCCGCGTGACCGCGTCTGGGGCGTGCGTCAGTAGCACCGCCGCCACCAGCGCGCGCCACTCGGGCTCCAGGATGACCAGTGTCACGTTGCGCAGAAAGACGCGCGGCACCACAGGACCCGAAGTCGACGACGGGCCAATCCCCACGCCCTGCGCCGCCTCGCCAGACGTCGCGTCGGTCGTCCTGTGGTGGAGGGCCGATCGTTGCCGGGCACAAAGGAACGGCATATATGCTGAGCATGATGGACAGCCATAACGGGCGCACGCACGCGGAGCAAATCCGCACGTGAACGCGCTTTTCGTCTCCTGGCCTTTGACATGATGCTTCTTCCTGCCGTCCGTTACAAATTGCGAACAAAAACTAGAGCTTGGTATGTTCCTTCCCGACGGTGCGCTACGCCACCCTGCCCACCGCTCGCCCGGACATCCCGTGAGGGTGCCCCCGAGCACGCCACCCATGCACACCTGTCGTAGATCAGATACCACAGCGGGAGAGAGCTGTTGGCCCAGTGGGCATCCGGCCCGGTCAGGGCGGGCGGGGGAGCCACTCGGGTCCACAGTGGGTTGTACTCTGGGGTGTCCGGCGGGTGCACGCCCCCGGGCGCCAGGTTGTACAGGACCAGGTCCTGGAGGATCAGCGGTGTGCGCAGGTCCAAGCGCGCCTGCGAGCCCTGCGCGCGGAGAGGCCCGAGCCGGGACATGAGAAGCCACGCCTTAATTCACGCGCCGTGCGGCGGGAGTCCCCCGAAAGGATGCGCCAAAGCGCAGCAACCCGAACGTGCAGGCAGCACGCGGCCCCTGGAGTGCGTATTGGAGTGAAGTTTGCCAGTGTTGTGTTTTGTGTGCCGTGCAGAGAGTAATGAGGTGCGCGGTGCGTACGGTGTTGCTCGCACCTTGAGGTTTACAAAGACGTTGCTGCCGATGACGGTCTGGGGGTAGCCTCGCAAGGCGCAGGGCTCGGAACCGGCGGGCGCCGTGCAGTTCACCATTTGGACGGAGCCATCAAGGCCGCTGTATTCCGCTCCATAAACCGTTTCATCGTTGGCACTGAGGGCACATGGGCGCCATGCATCGCACCGTTGGCACGTGCGCATCGAATGGTTGCTGCGTTCGTTCCTAAAGCACGCCCGTGCGGTGCGACAGTTGAGCAGTACAGGTGGCAGCAGAATTGAAACCTATCCGGCGGCCCCCTACAGCAGATGTACGGCATGCCGTGTGTAACGCATGCTAAACCCCATACATGAACGGCCGACCCGAGCCACCGGACACACACCATACCACTCGTCCTTTACTCATGGTGGCTACTACCGCGAACGAAGAAGGGTAAGACAAGAAGGACAGCCTCGTCAAGGTCATGGCAGCCCATGGTTCCGTGGTCGTTGGCTACGTGCGCGCGGTGCGTACCTTACGAGGAGCACGCGTAGAGCTACGCCACCGGGTTCTGTTGAGAAGGCTATGTACACATCGACCATGCCGTACCAAAACTGAAAGCCCAATGGTCCCTGCAACCAACGGCGGCGGCGGCGGGTGTAAAGTGCCGTGCGCACCAGCAATGCAGAAGGGTCAATATTTTCCTGACTATTAGCCGCCCCGTGGTAAGTATATCCAATGGCGTAGAAAGACGCATGCCAACTTGAAGCTCTCGCGTCCAGTGCGTTTCGAAGGTGTTCCTTCTGCTCGGCCGTACCGCACGCGTTCGGGTTGCCCAACACTGCTGCTCTTCGCCGTCTCCTACTTGCTGAACCCCCTTGCTAATATTGCTTGCCAAGAAGCGCGTGCTGGCTCATGTCTGCAGCACGCAGCGTGGCGATCCGTTCTTACGCTCTTCACTTGTCCACCGCCAATATGGATGTGTGTGCTGCCTGAGCGAGGCCGCCGGTTACGAAACCCAGCTTGCCTCCCAACACGGCCATGCACAGCGCCACAACATGCCCGCACGTGTTCGTTCGTACCCTGCACGTACCCATTTGAGCGCCTCCGCTTGGTCACCGTGTAGCTCCAGCGGCGGCCAGACCCACGACCGCGGCAGCAGCGGCGGACCTCCGGTGGGGGCAGTCGCGTACGCACTCGCCGACAGCAGCGTGCAGTCCGACAGGAGGACCTGGCGGGTGGGCGGGCGGGCGGGAGAGGATGCCCGGTCTCCTTTTGGGAGGCTGGCTATCACATGTGATACGGTTTGCTTTGGATAGCTAATGCATCAACGATAAGGGCGGGCGGGCGGGTAGGCAGGGAGAGGACGCCCGGTCAACCGAAGGAGTGGCCGCTTAGTGCGATTACACATGGCGCGATGACCCGACATGTGTCAACTTCGGTTACGCGAGCAGGCCAAGGCGCAAGAGCGGTCGGGTTCGCACTCAAACCTCCCACTTTTGGAGCGGGTCCGGCTGATACCTACCACATTCAAGAGCTGGAGCGTTTCCGCTTTTAGCTGGTGCGGCTGCTCGCCATCTTCAGCCGCCGGCACCTGTGGGCGAGGCCGAAACGCAAACGGCGAGGCCTGCTTTCCTATTCCGGTGAACAGCACATACGTATCAATGGCAAAGGCAGTCCTCGTGACGCCGGCGACACGTGGTGCCCCTTCAAGCCCAACACCACTACTCAGTTGGTCTCAAGCAATCCCATGGCAGCAACACAAAAAAGCACCCACGTCGCCCCCGCGAATACACATTTGGCGGGTGGGGTACTGAGCCCTTAAGCCGCACATAATGGCGCGCTTAAACGATGGCCGCCGCCGTGAGTGCTCAACACGATTTGCTCCCAGTTCGCATCACGGCGCATCCCTTCGCGGAGCAGGCGCCCATGCTGCCATGCAGAAGCAGACAGCTGGCACAACCTTAACGTGGAACATTTAGGATAAACCGCACCTGCACCGCACGCAGCCTCATCGCAAGCTTCTCCGTCACATCCGCAATGTGCAAGGCGTCGGCGGCGCGCTGGACTTTGTACAGGAAAGCCACCTCCAGGTCCGGAACCACCAGCGTGCACCGGCTCAGCGTCAGCAACGCAACGCTTGATTCCACAGAGTCCGTGAGCAGCCTGAACTTCCTGTGTGTCACACGCAGGCAGGGGGGATAGGGCAGCACCACAGGACCGGGTCAGCGTCGGCACGACTAGACTGGCACGTATGTGGGGTCCACACGCAGCTGGGCAGGGGGACAGTTGCGGTACGTGCGGCAGCAGGGGGCGAACGACACGATTAGAGACTTTTGGCGGTGCAGCCTTGTGCCTTGTGATCCGTAACCAAGAGACTACAGAATGCCGAGGCGACGAAGATGAGTAAGCAATTGAGATGTGCAAACGCCCAATACAGGTTAATCGCCACACAAGCATGACCACAAGGGCACGCTGTTCACTGAAACTCGGGCGGATAAATAGCAGACGTACCTGTCGATTTTGAAACTCAGAACCGATAACGACAGCAGCTCGCCGTTGGTAGCTGGCGAGGAGGCGACAGGCAGGTTGACCAGGGTCAGATCGTACAGGTGCGCCTCTATCTGCATGTCCTGCCGATCGTCATAGCACACGAGCGTGTGTACGAGTAACTTCGGGTTTTGGCAAGGCGCGGAGGGTGGCTTGAACAACTTGGCATGGAACAACCAGGGGCATTATAGGAAGGGCATGTGCGCACAGTCGTGTTTGGTGTACACGAACTGTTTAGCAAGGAGCACCTCCGCGCGCGTCCTGCAGCGGGGCTCCTAGGCATAGGGTGAAACACGGGTTATCATGACAAGTATGCACTGTCGGGCGTAAAGCCGTCTCTGCCTGCCGCTGTGCTCTTGTAATTCACTGAGGGTTCACGTGCACTCCTAACCTTGTACTCTCCAGGTATAACGGAACCAGTTCCCTGCCGTCCTCTCCACAGCGCCTCCCTCCCCGCAAGGTCCAGGATGGTGGTGCGGCTCGGGTCGCCCAAGAGTGCCAGTAGGCATCCGAACGGGATGGTCGGCTGCGCACACACATGGGTAGCATGGAAGAAAGGGGGTGGGATATGAGAAAACAATGTACGCACGTGAGCGGCTTTCACCTGCCGTGCGACCAAGGGGCCGAAGGTGGCAGGGCATGCAAACGTGCCGGGAAGGCTCCCGCACGGGCCCCCTTCTGGTGTAGGTCGTGGTACATGGCAAGCTACCATGGCATGGCCATCTGCCCAGTAAGAATAGTCACAGTGCAGCACCAGCACCACCGTTTTCGGTACATTTGGCAGACCGCAACTTACAGTCTGCCATTCTTCGGGACCGGGGATGGTCATGTTTGACGTGAGGGAGAGGATCACGGGGCCCTCAGTGTCGTCGAACAGCCCCACGACCAGCGCGCCAAGCTGCTCCCCGCTCGTCACGGGCCGTGCGGAGCAGGGATACGGTGCAGGCAGCCCGTACCCCACAGAGGTCAGCGTCACGTTGCGCCAGATCACATTGCCACCTTGCGAGCCGCCGCCGCTGCCACCGCTGCTGCCGGCTACAGTGGTGCCGGCTGCACCGGCACCGGCCACGGAGAAATGGCCCCCGAGCCATACTGACCCTCGGGTCACCAGTACCTCGGGACTGAAGGGCCACGCGTCGGTCCGACTGCACAAACTTGTAATGACGGCACGCAGGTCGGACTGCGAAAGCACGAGCGTTACATCCTCCAGGATGAGGGTGGAGTCGGCCGGCAGGGTCACCAGGGCTGATGGCGCCAGGCTGGGCAGGGTGGGGGCGGGCCCGAGCGGGCGGGCCACGTCGGCGAGGTGCAGGGACAACGACCGCAGCGTCAGCTGCTGACCTGGGCGAGCATGCGGGTGGAATAGGGATGTGGGGCGGGATGTGAGGCACTAAGAGAAACACAGGACGGTCAAGCAGGGGTATGGTCACACGACCCACGGTGCACGTGAGTTACATACCGTTTGCGCAATCTCATATGTCGTCTCCACATACCTGGGAGCAGGCGCACCAGCGGTCCGCTGGCTTGCAGAATCTCCGCCACAGGGATGAAATCGACGGCCGTGTAGGCGGTCGGCGGAGGTGCAGGGGCCGGTGTTGCGCCACCGGCGCTTTCCTGCCCCGCCAGCATGAGGCTCTCCGGCGGTGTCCCGCCCTGACCGAGAAGGACCAGGGACGAGCTCCCATCCGGGAGCTGCGTCGCTCCTTGCTGCCAGTCTGAGCCATCAGGAATAACTTGCAGAGTCCCGGAGGGCAGCCGCCCACCCTGGGCCGTGAGCAGTGCACCAATGGTGCTTTGCAGCGAGCCGCTTGTCAGGCCAGTGTCCGCGACTGCTGATGACAGCAGGAACGGCCACAGTAGGAGGACGAAAAGGAGAAACTGACTCCGTAGGGCGGCGGGAGGCAGGCAGCGCGCAACCCTCCACTGCGCCTCCAAGCCTGCGTGCCGGGTGCGGGTGAGGGGAGGGTGGGAGCAGAGAGTGGAAGGCGCAGCTCAATAATGGCCGCAGCCTCAGGTCGTCATCGTCAACACTGGACGCTGAGCTGTGCGTTCGGCTGCTTGCCGCGTGAGCCTCAATGTCGGACTCCATCTGTCTGCCCTTCTGACATCCTATAAAGTCGTGATAATCGTCTATAGTTGCATATGCAATACCTGCATCATGCATCAGCACCTCAAGGCTCCACCAGGAAGTACTTTCCGCTGCACGCTGTCACCAAGAAATATTGGAAATTTCAGATGAAAAGGTGTACGAACACGTCACTTGCGGCTGCACTCTGCTGGGGCAATCACTTGTCTTACTTTCCAACTCCAAACCTTACCAAACATGTGCACCTGCAGTAGACTCTGCAGGGATGAACAAGCTTTATAGGCGAGGACGGTAAACCCTCTTGCGGAATATTTGAAGCTGTTCTAAGGATACTTACATTGATGCGCGCGTTGTTATTGGACCCGTTCTCCGAGTATTGCCTGGCACCGAGACCAGAGTTGCAGTACGCCCTGCTTGCTCAAAGGTAGCCATCCATGTAGCTACGCTGATGTAAGCACGCTTTGCTCGACGCTGCTGTGGTGCACATTCCTAGGCCGCCACGCCATTGTCATACGGTGTGCGCGTGCCGTGCACATGTGCGACGTACGGTCAGTCGGTCGTCGGTCCGGACGGTCCCTGATCCCTGGCAAGAAATGTATCAAGGGCTTTGCCAACAAATGTCTTACCTCTCCCTGGCAGGCGCGTTCTTGTTTTGGTGGTTAAGAGAGCTCATCCACCGTTTTCTTATCACATCCTCATTTCATGACTAAGCGCGTGGGATACCGATATCGCGGTTGGCCACCGTCGACTTGCATACATCCCGCTCCCATTGCTAGGGTAGGGAGTGCTGCACCATTACACTCTGGAAGTCTGGGCAGTTGGACTCATTCCAAGACTTGTAAGTGCACTGCGGGCTGGCGATAGCCTTTAGCCACGTCCATCCTTACCGGTCTGCTCATCGACGTCCGTCGTTTTGGGTGGGCGGGTCGGGCGCACGCGGGTCTGGTAACCGCTGCAGCTCGCCGATGGACCGGTGTGAAGTCGGCAATCCCGCGAAGACCGCCCACGACCATTTGAGCGAGGTAACAACGTAGTATCAACGATGCCCTGGTAAGCTGTCCCGTCCAGGACCGGGGGTTGGGTGCGTCTGCTCGTTTGCCTTGCCTTTTTCTGTACCGCCCGCCCGCCCTGCTGGAAACATCGCGCCTTCGGGTGCGTATGTCCGTAGAGGTGTGGTGCGGCTCCCCAATTGTAGTTTTTCTTTTCTTCAGTGACCAGCCAACAGCAGCGGAATCAGGCATATCGGGCCCTTGACCAACCACGCGCGCTGCTGGCACCGTGCGTTTTGCTGTCAATTGTGAGCGCAGTAGGCGCCATTCTTGTTAATCGGCCACCCGCGCGCGCTGCTGCGGCCGTGAGCTGCTTGAGAGGCCGTATTACATGGCGCTGCGAGCGCTGTATGCCACCTTGGCTGTAAGCGCATCAGGCGCTGTTTTACCGCGTGCGCCGCTAGCGCCGTGAGCTGCCTTCAGAGGTTTGTGCTACAAGCGCCGCTATAGCGCACCAGGTGCTGCACCAGATTATATAACCAACTGTGAGCGCTGCGAGCGCCATTGCGTACGGAGAGACTGAGTTGGTTAATACGGCCGTCAGCCCTTGCTATCCGTGCCGTTCCAGTGCGTTTAAGCCGCAGCGTTTGTAGCGTGATTTTAATCAGTACAGAGGCCACAAGTGCGTGCTTTAAGCTGGACTCTGCAGTGGCCTGTAAGCAGTCGTGGATCCTGCTGCGTCTGTGCCGCTCTTGCCTCTGACCCCTCGGCGCAACGTGCTAAGGGCTGCTACTGCACAGCATTTACGGTCCAGCCAGGTTCGTGCCTCTGCCAGTGAATCCAATGAGATTGTGGCTTCCATTGTAATATTCGCACATATGGGCTCTGGGTCTTTGCGTGCAGCCGTAGACGCATAGTAAGGCCGCCGCCAGCCCAGTGCTTGCGCAATCAGAGGTTCGTAGCATACTAGCATTCGCCAAGACCGCACCCCTGTAGCGTGGAACGTTAAGTCGTGCACGCACGACGCATGCTTGTGTCTGTTAATATCGCTACCCTCCTTTGCGTACAACGACAGCATGGATGCTACGGGTTCGGCGTCGAAGCTCCCAACCTTTGAGCCCTTTGAGGTTTCAGGGTTCAAGCGGTTTGCGCCCCGTGGAGTCTGCTACCCGCAGGGTGCCTACCAAAGTGGAACTGGTAAAGATCATGCTGGATTCCGCTCCCTTGCAGGACAGCCCGTTGGTTGTCTGGTACTCTGCGCACATAAGCACCCTCTTGGCTAACGCGGACACTGACTATAACGTGGCCCTCCCAGGAGCAGGTCGTGGAGGCGCTACCGTACGCTTACCGCGGAGCAGCTGCTTGAGTACTACCTCGCGCTGCTTGCCAAGCACTTCGAGTCCGCCCATGCCCGTGACCCCGCGCTGCTAACAAGCGGCTAAGATCTAGCTTGCAGCGCTTTGAAGAAGTGAGGAGAAGAAGACATGGCACCCATGTGCCCCGCTCGCCGATCCTGCTTGCGCACGCTCGCCCGCGCATGCTTGCTTGCCTGGCTAACGCCGAAACGGTATGGGAAATGGTGTCACAGTGTCATAAAAGGGGAAAGCAGCGACGTGGGCTCAAAAGATGATGGCGAAGACCTTACATGACCTTCAGCTAGTCGGCCAGGCTAACGAAAGGGGTCTGCTAGCTGCACATGGGGCTACTGCCCATGAGCAGGACGAGACAGCGGCAACAGACGCTGCCTCGGCCTAAACACACGCGACCGGTACGGCGATCAAGAACCACCAACCTGAACTACAAACAGATCAGACACCGACAATGATACACGCCAATGAAACGCACTGACGAATACGGAAGCATGGCAACACGACGGCAAACCAAGCGAAACCATCATGCGAAGACAGGTGACGGTAAAATGAAGATGTGCATCAATCTGAGCCGTCCTGCAATAGACTGAGAAATGACAGTCTGGAAATCATCGCTCTCTGAATCCCTGCCGTGTAGGGCGGCGCTCTTCCTGCCCAATCCATAAGCATGAACCAGTGCTAATGCCGCGTACTGGACTCGCGCCGCCAGCACCTTGGCCACTGAATGATGTTTTCATACAGAGGCATACAGCCACAACGCCTCGGACCAATGCCACAGAAACGAACCCACGAGTCAAGCCGTGCGGGAAGCATCTGCGTGCAGCTGACAAAACCAGCGAGAAGCCTTTACCTCGTCTCACACGCGACAGCCGGCTACCGTAGTTCAATATGGTCCGCAGGCCACAGTGTACTCAACGGTGTGTATTTGCGTGTGTGGCCATCGGTGCCAGCAGGCGCGCAACGAACGACATGCCAGAGGGCTACAAGGAGGAACACGGCAGTCGCCAGTGGAGTCGCAGCCCAAGCAGCGCCCAGCTCTCGGTGGGACGAAAGCTGGGCATCAGAGGCCGGGCATGCTTATCCAGATCCAGGCCGCGGAATCATACCACGCAGGGAGCGCGCAGTTACACGCACACGCCAGCAACGAAGAGCCGCGGCCCGTGGGCACGCGCGCAATAGAAAAGAATGATCACAACGCATCCCATTCTCGCATTCCGCGCACAGCCTGTACCAATATGCGTGTGATTGTTAGCGACACGTCGCAAATGAGCATCCAATTTTACGGCCTCCCGCCAACACCGCTCTGGAGCGGAGCGGCCGAAGGGAGACTATGACTCGGCGCGCAATGCACGTGAGGCGGGGGCCACAACTGCCCACCAGACGCATGCAACCACAACCGGCCACGCATACACAATTGCGCATCTCGCAGTGAGCAGGGCCAAAGAAGAGAAGCAGTCGCCCGTCAGCTCGCGCGCTCCAGTTGTACGAACACCTCCAGCTCCTGTCGCCGCAGATTTGTATTGAAGAGCGCGCTGTCACCAATGGCGCACGCCAAGTGGATCGGGCGCGCAGCCCCTTAAGACGATGAATCGATAATCACTGCCGTCGCATCGGTTGTGTTGCCTATCTGCTTTGTGTTGAAAAGGAAAACCTATCTGCTTTGTGTGTGCCACCCGCGCCCCAGTGCATGCAAGACACATTGTGCATAATGGCGCGAGCCCCCTCCCTTCCATCGTTTCGTTCTCCTCCAGTGCTGCTACAAGCCATGTTGCTCTCCCCGCTGGCCTGACGACCGCAGGTGCTCGGGGTCGCTGGGCACCAAGTCCTTCGCCAGACAACTAAATGATGAGGTCCGCGCGCCGCTAGGACCGGTGCCTGTGTAGTCGGCATCCCTTCAGGTTCATGCGTGGTTTTCGGACGGCTTAGACGTCGCTGGGCATGAAGTCCCCCGCCGTCGGACAAGTATGAGCATGGCGCCGCGCTGCCGCAGCCGCCGCTTGCATAGCAGCGCTGCCTTCGCTGGCATCGCTTCGGGTTCACCCGTGCCTTCCCGCGCCGCCACTGGGGTCGCCGCTGCTTTCCGTACAGCTGTTGTGCGGCTGCACACTCCCCAGCGGGACCGAGCCGGACGTGTCGCCCTCCTGGGTGCTGTTGCCGTGAATTTGGTGCTTTAGGAGCCTCACGATCTCGGCGAAGGTGGGCCGGGTGCGGGGGTCCTCCGACAGGCACGCCGCCACCAGCTTGCCGTACGCATGGTCGGGAGTCATCAGGACATCCTGCAGCCGGTACGGCAGACGCATCAGCGTAGCCGAGGTGTGGCGCCACAGAACGCGCAAGGAGGGGACCTAGAAGGCAATCATCTGGCTAATGTGATGACAAGAAGTGTAGGTACCGGTAGATGCGCGAATGGACGAATGTGCGGCTCACCTCGAGCAGAAAGGTGCAGAGCCACCGGTACGTATTGTGCTGGTCGGAGACTGCCAGCATCGTACTGTAGACCTTTGCGATGTCCTCCAGCGTGCAGCCGTAGTAGAACTCGACAAGCATCATCCCAAAAGACCACACGTCGGAGCGAGGGGACAGCTGCCCCTTCGTCACCACCTGGGCGGGATGCGCGCACAGCAGGCGTTACCGTTAGGCAGGTAAGCAGGCGGCGCGTGCCGGTCGGTAGACCCACCGGAAACCTGCCAGCGGGTCAATGCAGATCACCACGGTTGTAAACAGCGTCCGCAGATGGTGCTCCGCGACACACCTCCATATCACACCACTACAGCCAACTACAGCAACCTGCAGCAGGTGTCTCACACGCCTTCCGTTGGCTATCTCTCCAGGCCCTCTTCCCTGGCCCTCTCCTCTGGACCACTTCCCCAGCCCTGACTTGCCTCTGGCGCGCTCCTCGCCAGCGTGCCCTGGAAATGCTGCGACGCGTGCGTGGCGCCCTCCGCCAGCGGCAGGCTCAGACCGAAGTCCGCCACCTTGGCAGTCAGCTGGGGCAGCGCAGAGCCCGGCTCTGGACACGAAGGCGGTGTGCCCGCTAATGCACCTTCCCCAGCTGGGGCGTACATTGGAGCAATGCACTCCTTGGACGACGCCGCTTCAGCGCTAACCGACTGGAGCAGGACGTTATCTGCCGGGAGGTACGGGGTCATGTAAGCACCCGACTGCGCTATGCAATATTGCAGCAAAGTGGTTGGTGGGAGGGGCTCGGTCAGCACCCGGTAAAGCTGTGTAACGGTGCGCCACGGCTTCACATACAATCAAAGGCGCTGCCGGGAGGCGCTGCTTGAACTCGCTTTCCAAATGATGGACGATATAAGGCCAGTTCAAGCGTCCCGGCCTTGTATTCCTGGCCATGCTGTAGAACAAGCTTCGGCGAGCCGATGGAATCCGAGGATATCATCAAACAATGATGTCCTTGAGAACCAGTGGGCATAGAAGCCCCAGCTTCAGCGCAATCCCTACTTACGATTTGACCGGCTCGCTCCCTCCGAACCGGTATGTTAAGGCACTCACCCGGCTTGAGGTCTCCGTGGACTATGTTGCAGCTGTGCACGTGCCGCATGCCCTCGGCCACGTCCAGGGCCAGGCGTAGGGCGAGTATGCGAAGTTTTCCGCTGGTTCGAATGCTCCCCGCCATGCCTTGCGCTGCGAGGAGAGGGGCAACGGAAGGCTCCGTCAGGTCAGGCACATACATCAGGCGAAACGCGGGCGGGAACGCACACTCCATCGGTGTAAAACAATGTAGTGCAAATTTAACCGCGGAGCATGTAACGGGGCAGGTTAGCACTGCGTCCGGGGCCCACGTGAGGTGGGTCAACTTTTGATGGCGGCTGCACGCCAGTGGAAGCCGAGGGTGGCGCTGCAGTGCCTCTGCCGCGAAAGGACGCATTTGGCATTGGGTCGTTCCCAGGCGGGTCGCCTTGCGGGATCACGCATACCTCCGCTCCTTAATCGCCCTCGCTGCGACCCGCGAGGACCAGTCTGCGACCCGCGCGCCCAGCGCCTAGTACGTCATGACCCTGTTGCCGGCCTGGGCCGCGCACAGCCCATCCTCCCGTGCCCCATAACCCCTCCCCGCCGATGGGAGCATCCCGCTGACAGCTGGCTCATCGCCTCAAGGCCACGCCCTGTACTCACACAGCGCCTTCCTCAGCGTGCCGCCATTGCACAGCTCCTGCACGATGTAGAGCCTGTACGCGTCCGGCACGCCCTCCTCTTGGGACGCTTCGTTCCCGGCGGCGGTACCCAGGGTCTCATCCTCGGCCGGGCCTGCGCTCGCGCCCTCGCAATCTCCCGCCTCCACCGCCCCGGGCGGTACGGGTCCCTTCGAATACACACCCCTGACGGCGGGCGACGGCTGTTGCACCAGCGGTGTCAACTCGTACGTGTATGTCACTGTGGGGGCAAAACCAAAGAGACGGGCTTGGCACGGCCACGTTCACCGGCAGATAGACATCATGTCGACATCACACGCGGGAAGGTCCCTCTATGCGCACTCCTAGTCCCGTGGTACTAGCGCGGCGACGTCGTAAAGGCCGGCCTCACCGGTCTGTGCCTTACGAACACGGTCCGCGCGGCATCCAGGCCCTCGCGTCCCCAGCAGCCGTCAGCCGCACTCACCCACTACGTTAGGGTGCGCCATGCTCATGGAGATGGCCGCCTCGAGCACCGCCCGCTGCCGGGCGCGGCCCTCCTTGCCGACCGTCGCCTCCGGCACCACCAGCGTCTTGACGGCGGCAGGGAGGCCTCGCCAGGTGCCCCCGTATACAACGCCAAAGGCGCCATTCCCGAGCACGCCAAACACCTCAAGCTCTGCATCCTGAAGACCGGCCTGCGCAGCGGCGGAGTGTGCGGTTTGCCTACGTTCAGGCTCCTGGCCCTCTCGCCCACGCCCACGCCCACACAGCAAGCCAGCCAGCTCATGGTGCACACCGTAGGGCCCATCAGCGCAAGCTGTTGCACAAGGTATACTCCACTACACACGAGCTCCATGGATTGATCGGGACTCAACCGCAGACCGCAAGGCCCAGCCGGTTCCCAGCCACACTAAGGTGCCCTCCTCAGAACCGCACATGCCATCTCCGCACTACCCTAAAACTAGCATCCCCAAAGCCCCGGCCATCGGTTTTCACCATACTACCCGCGGAAGCCATGGCTCTTGCGCACCGCGTGGCCTGTGTCGCAAAACCTCAATGAACGCCTTGCAATCCGGTCCATTAGGGCGCACACCCAACTTCTCGCGGGAGACTGACCGCCTTGTGCAGGTTGGGTTCTCAGACAGGCATCCTCTTCGGCGCGTCGTCCTCTGCTGTCTAGTCGGCACACCCTGATCTGTCGCCTTGCCAGCTTCGTGCAACCCACGAACCGTTCAGGTTCCTTGCTGCGAGTGCAGGACGCGCCGAGTTGATCCGGTCTGGTCTGCACGCCCCTCACTCTTCAACTAGCTAGCTGACTTCATTGAGCGCAGCGTCGCCAACCTCTGGCTGAGCGCGCCCTTGCCCTTTCAGTTATGTACCCTGACCCGCTGCGCCCACACCACACAACCCGCCCGCCCGCCGCTCACCCACCTGGAGCGCGCGGATGGCACCGGACAGATCACGCTTCCTGTCAGCTCTGTACCAGCGACGTTGCGACCCCGTGGGCTGCCGATCCAGACCCTCCTCTCCTCCATCGCTGTGCGGCTGCTCGACCCGGTCGCGCAAGCCAGAGAAATACACCTGCGATGGTGGCGGTGGCACGGCAAGGAGGCGGCGACGTCAGTTTGAGCGCATGTCCAAGAGCGCAACTTTCTCCGCGTTGCGGTGTGAATTGGTGAAGTACACCTACAGCGCCCTGGCGCGGGTGGCGGCGGCAACGGCGCGGCAAAGAGGTAGCGGCCGAAGATGGAGGCGACGGTACAGGCGGGAGGGCAAGCTCCTTGGAGGCAGGTGTGATTGGTGGCATACCTAAGGGTGCGCCGTGCGATGGGTAGCGACTCCCGCAATAGATGACGCACCACCCGGCGACGATTCGCGGCTGCCCTATACAGCAATGGAGGATCTCCCGGCTCCGTGACCTTAGCCCTCCTTGCACAACACTTGGGTGCCCAAGGTGCGGTGTGCAACACATGCCCGCTAAGCGCCGGGCTCGGGGCAATCGACCCCCAATGCCGCGCCCAGCGCCGCCTCGGCCGTGTGTTGCTTCCAGTCCCCGCACTTCACAACAGACAACTTTGGGCCGTACTTTGGGCCGCCACGTGATTACCTCCGGCTCCGCCGCGCCGCCCTTTCAGCACACTGTCCCTTAGCCCCACTCACGTCCATGTCGTGCAGGAGCGCCCTCTCATCATCCGCCGGAGGCTGAGCCGCGGCGCGCGGCTTGGCCCCTGCAGTGACGCCACTGTCAGCGCTGGCGCTGGCAGCCTGAAGCTGTATCCAGGAAGGCGGGCTCCCGGGGCCACGGCTCAGAAGCCGCAGGTCGTTTTGGCGGCCGGCCGCAGACAACCGGCGGAGCAATGCCTGGCTAACGGCGCTCAGATTGGCCTGACGGCAACACATGGGCCAGAGGATCCACAGTTCATTAGAAAATGGCGGCAGCTCTGACGCCAGCGCCTGGCCTGAGAGCTTGTGCGGATGGCCGTTACTGACCAGCTCGCTACGGGGGCTGTCTTTGCGCGTCGGGAGATTGCAGACAACATCTAAAGAGTGACCGAAGGTTGCGGGACCAGCTTGGGGCCAGAGCTGCGAGATCGCGCCCCTGGAGTTATGTGCAGCCGCACTCACGGTCGCTGGTTGCTACTCCACACCTGCTCTGCTTTCAAGCGATGGAGATCACAAAGGCTCGATCGATTCGGCAGCCACATGGTGCTCACTGCCTAGCAGTCCTCCGGAGGGCGGCCCTTCGGCGGGTTGCACCACCCACCTGCGCGGCGCCGCTGCTATGCAGGATCAGGTGGCTCTCGTCGATGGTGGTGGTTGGTGTTGCATCGAACGGTGGCTGCGCTTTCGACAGGTCCCGCGCCCCAGCCGCGCCCTTGGGCGGCTCCAGGGCCGGCAGCCGGCCCGACGCCGCGCCGCCTCCGTGCACCGGGTGCACGCCGGGCCCCTCGTCCATTACTACGCCCACGACGCCCTTCTGCACATTGCCGTCTGAGGCCCAATGGGTTTGCAGTAGGAACGAGCCCGTACGGAGCGCGTACGACAGCCATTGCTTGACGTTCCGCGACAGCGCCCTCGACGCCGGTGCCAAGCCGGGCCCGGAGCCCATGTCGCCTGTGCCTGCGTCGCCTGGTAGCGGGTCGCCCTTTGCGCGCGGTATCCGCCGCTGTTGGCGCCGCCGGACGCATGCGGCCCCGGCCATGACGGTGCCAAGCAACAAGACTGCGCCCCCCACAGCCGCCAGCGCAGCTGCCACAGGCGTGACCCAGGCGCTGCGGCCGCTCCCGGACCCGCCCGGCGCCGCGCCTGGTACTGCGGTACCAGGCAGGGGCGCAGCCCCAGCAGGGATGGCAGGCGGCGGGGACAAGCTGCGCTCTGTTCGCGGCGGTGGCGGTGCGCGTACGGGCGGCAGCGGCGGCTGTTCCATGCTGCCCTCCAGCGGCGATGGCGCGGAGCCAAACACAATGCGGCCGGCCGGAACGTCCATATCTGTCGGGTGAGGGCAGAGGTGTGGAGAAGAGGGGAGAGGAGGGGAGCGGAAGCACTCCCGCTGTGTTCAACGGGATGGGGATGTGGTGCCCGCCCCCTTAACCAGCGCGCCCCACCTGCAAGCTCCTTGTACGGCAAGTCCAAGGGGCCGTACGGCAGCAACCTGGCGCCCGGCGGCGCGTCGTCCGGCAATCGGAATGTGATGGTGACGTTGGTTCCCTCCCAGCCGTAGTGGCGGGCCACCGCCAGGACCAGGGTGCCCGAGGAAGGGTCGTAGGACACAGGCTGCGCGCGGAGCGATCGGGCACACACGGAGCGGGCGTGGGGAGGGTGGCTTGAGGGTTGGGTCCGGGCCGCGTCGGGGCAGGTAGCCTGCTTTGCCTGGGGCCGTACGTGGGGCGTCCGTACCATGGTGAGGCGAGATGGCCAGCACCGGTCAGGTAAGGATGCAAGCGCGGTAGCAGGCCATGACAAACGGAAAGGGGCGCCCGGCCCGATCGTGGCCTTGCCTGGGCTCAGCGCAGGGCCCAGAGGGCCCGAGCCCATGCCCGCCCCACCCGCACCCCCGCACCCCGATACTTCCCGCACGCGGCCCGCCTCCGTTGCGTACGGGCACACACGCCGACCCGCACAGCTCCGGGCATGCAGAGTGCACGCATCGCTGAAACCGCACTACTCGGAACTCGGCAAGCTCCGACGGAAACTTTCCCGCGGTTCGTGGAGCAGGAAGGAGAAAACGGTTGCTGGGAAGAACCTAGCAGTTCGACCTACGGAGCCACAATGACACTCCCTGCACAAAGCGACGGGAGCATGACAGCTTGTGAGCCCGCCCGCTGACCTGAGAAGCGGCGGCGTACATCAGAATTGCAGCGCGCGTTGAGTCCGAGTAGGGGGTAGGGGGAGGCGGCGAGGGCGGCGTCGGCGGGCTCGGAGGTTCCGAAGGGGCGTCCGGCGGGCCCTCGGGCAAGCGCAGAGCAACCGGGCCACCGCCATCACTCGCTTCGAGGTCCTCCTCCGGGACCACTTTCCCTATGGGGTCATAGAGAGCTGTAGCAACTGTTAAGAGAGGGCACAGGCACACGGAGAGGTAAGGATGTTGCAAAGACTGCAAAGGAGGACTCTAAGCCCCGAAAGAGCGTAATCAGTGGTGTGGAAGGGCTTCCGAGGAGTGGGAATGCGCTGGCGGGCGCGTGTGAGGCAGGTGTGGGCGGTGCGCGTGGGTGGCCGCGACGGATTGACCGGCGTGCCGCAAGATGCAGGCTGATGGGCAGTCAGAAGCGAGCCGGGCCGGGCCTGGTTGGGCCACGGGCCGGGCGATGGCTGTGTGTGGCTCCCGAGGAGTGGGGTACGCATACGTTGTCGGTCGCCGGTGAAATGTGCGCAGGACGGCACGCCGGGTACACCGGGTACACCGGATATGCCAGGATACCGGCTCCGGAGCGTCCGTACCTGACCGCCTTGCGACCTGAGGCGGCGGGTCGGATCCGAGGAGCCTCCGCAGCCGGCGTCCGTGACGGCGGGCCCGCCTGGGGACACGAGGCGGAACCGCCTTCGCATCACCCTGCGCCGCAGCATCAGTGGGTACCCACTCGAATGCCAGCCGAGCGTGAGGCGCTGCTTCCCCAGCGTCGACCATCGCCGTGGTGGACTCCTTCACCTGTCGCTGCGGCGGCGCCGGCCCCGCCAGTGGCCCCGCCCGGGCCGCCGCCGCCGCCTGCAGCTCCGTGGTCACACGCGTCATCAGCACCGCCGCCACCAGCGCCCGCCACTCAGGCTCCGGAACCACCAGCGTCACGTTTTGGAGTCGAAGAAACGAGGAGTCGCTGCCCCTGCGCGGCGCATCGCCAGCCCCGACCCTGTGAGGCCACATCAAGCTGCAGCCAGCGAAGCCGGCCGACTTCACAACAGGGCCCGGCCCCAACCCGCACTCAGCGACGCACTGTACGTGGTCCATTGAGCAGCACCATGACCTCACCGCACCCGCAGATACCTGGCAATACGAAAGTACCACAGCGGCAGCGAGCTGTTGGCCCAGGGCCCGTCCTGACCCTTCAGCTGCCGTGGCGCTTTTGAGTTTTTGGGCCCACCGTCAACCGGCTGCTGGGGCGGGCCGACGCCCCCGGGCGCCAGGTTGTACAGCACCAGGTTCCGGAGCGCCAGCGGCCGCTTCATCTCGCACCTGTCGGTCGTGCCCTGATGGCCACGCGTGGCCGGGTTCGAGGAGCCGTTCGATTGGGTGACAAAAAGAACGACGCACAGGGCACAGCATGGTGTATGGCGGGGATACGGACGCGTGAGGGTGCCATACTCTTGCAACTGCCCATTGCGCGAATTGACCGCCGGGCCTTTACCTTGAGGTCGGTGAAAGTGCGGCCCCCCACCAGCTCGGGTGCATAGCCGCTGATGGTGCACACGACCGCGTCTTCCGAACCGAAGCCCTTCTTGCCGCCAGCGACGACCGAGGCGCCGCCCGTCCAGCTATCATCCGGCAACACGGTGCCGTCGAACCGCCTGGCAGGGTCGTTAAGTGCGTTAGGTGCCAAGCAGGGAACATGGTTGATGGCCATACAGGTGAAGTGCTTCGGTTCTGACGTGGCGAGCTAGGTGCAAAGCAGTCCCCCGGTGCAGCGTCCTGCACAGCTGTCACCCGAAGATGGCCATGTCTGCGCGAGGAGCGCTGCAGCAAAATGCCTGGGTCTTTGGTATAACGCAAGAACGCCCTTCTGGTTCTCGTATCTGTCCCTGCCACTCCTCACCCACACTCACTATACATGCATCGTGTATCCGGCCGCCGCCACCCGCCCAGCCGCCCTGCTGGACCCGTGCCCTCCTCCCTTTTGACAGCAACCTGCCTACCGTCCGATGTAGGTGACTTGCGCCCTGTCCGGCGGCTGCCCGCACACGCGGTCCTGGTCCGCCAGCGCCTCCTGCAGCCCGGGGGCCAGCCACAGCCCCGCCGGGCCCTGCGGGGCGGAGCGGGGAAGCGGGGGCCACTGCCCAAGTATGTACCTCATTGTGCAAATACGTAAAGCGTAGTGCATGCGATGAGCATAATGGCTGTGCCGCTATCTTCTGTAGGCGGCTGAACGACCGGCCGGGATGTGGTGACTGGGCAGCGGCTCAGCTGTGCTGCTGCACGTTGCCGCTCACAGGGACTCATGGCCGTGCAGAGAAGGCGACATCGAGACCGGTACCGTGCAGACCCACCCACTCCATCGCCATCTGCTGGTCACCGTGCAGCAGCAGGGGCGGCCAGACCCGCGACTGCGGCAGCAGCTCCACGGCCCCGGGCAGGGCCGCGTAGGCGGAGGCGGACAGCAGCGTGCAGTCGAGCAGCAAGACCTGGGGAGGTGGGGAAGCGGGTGGGAATTGGAGGGAGGAGAAAGTGGCGAGGGACTGGGGCTGCCTTGGCCAGCAGGGATAGCCGCGAAACGACCTCGGTGCAGCACGAGGTTAGGGAGGGGGAGGCTGCGGTTTTGCACTTCAGGTTCCTGGGACTTCTCCGGCCCCAGCCTGCTGGCCGCGGGCCTGCCACGCCGATTCTCTCCATGCCAGGCTAGGCACCGAACGCAGGCTCGGTGTGACACCCAAGACCGCAACATGGTAGCAACGCCGACATTGAAAGCGCTCTCGTTCAGGGAAGCTTGAGATGCATTCCATGCCGTCCCATCGCAGGGGTAGAGTGTTGGAGCATCCGAATCGGTCCTGAGTGCGTGCGTGCAGCCCCGATCGTAGAGCTGGCCGTGTGGCAGCCAGCGGGGCGCGGCAAGGCCCAACATGGCCGGGGAGAGAGGTCTAGCTACTGCTCCAAGAAATGATCAGGCCACGTCCAAGCGTGGAGTAGATACCGCACAGCATGGCTACCTTCTGGGCAGGCAAATCGTGCACATCGGCCCGAGGCTGAAGCCATGTACCCGCGCTTGGCAGGGAGGCGCACCAGCACGCAGTGCCCCTTGCAACCGGAGCTGCCCTGAAGTGCCGGCCCTTCCGGATAAAGCACCTCGGCTTACTACGGCATCGGGTGCGTCCGGGAAGTCCCGCCGCCCCCCACCGCACCTCCACCGCCGTGGGTGTGAAACCGTCGAAAGGAACCCCGACGACCAGTCGCTCCACGGCCATCACCCCGAAGCCCGGCGAGCCGGCAACAGGCCGACGAGCCTGCAGCCAGCAGGCAGGGGTCCGACGAGCGGGGCAGGGGTAGCAGCTTGCATTCTTTGACAGGTGTGCACGGATTCCGCCGGCCCAGCAGCGCACGTGCTGACGCGGTTGCGAGCCGTCAGCTTTTAACTCGCTGCTCGCTCGGGCGCGTGCCCCTGCCCGGCAGTGGGGGCCGGCAGGGTAGTAAGAAGGCATGGGGCCGACGGCAGGTGGAGCTGGTGAGGAATCGCCGGTCCTGTGCCTGCAATGCCGCACCTGCGCCGACATGTCGAGGTGGAACAGACCCTCGTCGGACGGCAGCGCGGTGCCGTTGCTCTCGGCAATCCGCTGCAGGAAGGCCAGCTCCTCGTCGGGCAGCACCAGCGTGCAGCGCGTCAGGGTGACCCATGGGTCCGTGGCTCCCTTCGATACGTCTCTGCGCGGTCGGGGGCGTGGTTCCCTTACAGCCTGCCCCAAACCACGTGGGGAAATGCTGCACGCGGCACGCAGGAAGGGCGTACACTGCATGGGGCTGCGCTGCCTCACCAGTGAAGTACGCTCCGACGAGCGGCGCCAGCGCGCCTCCATCGGCTTCAACCCGCCCCACCCCACCCTGCCCCTCTCCACCCCGCCCGGCCACGGGGACCCGCCCCCAAGCATCCCAACCTTGGGATGCGGAAGCTCAGCGCCGAAAGCGACAACAAGGCGCCCAGGCTGTCTGGCCGTTCGGAATGCGGTAGATTGACGAGAGTCAGGTCGTACAGCTGTACAGCTCCGGGGCCGACGTACGTAACAAATTCGTCCCTGTCGCTGCCCCCGGCCCAGTCGCCGTCAGGGGTGCCCATGCGCGCGGACCGCAAGAACGCCGACGCCCAGACCCCCTCTCGGCCGGCCAGATCCAACACCGTACTGGTCATGCCGCCCAAAAGGACGAGCGTGCTGCCATCGGGGATGATTATTGGCTGCACGGGCAACGGGTTGTATGGGTGTATGGGTTAACGGGCGGCAGCGAGCTCGTTGGCCACAAGCTAGGCCGAGGGAAAGCCTCCATGTTTGGTGGTCGCGTAATCACGCGGTCGGGCCGGCAAGTCGGCGCGCTGCTTACCGCGGTCGGCCAGGCCCCATCGGGCGCGAGGGTGGTGTGGCCAGAGAGCGGCAGGATGACCGGGCCACGCGTTTGCGGGAGCAACTCGGCTGACACGTGCAGCAGCTCGCCGGCCCCAGGGCCGACGGTCATTACCGAGCACAAGTAGGGAGGCTTCAGCCCGGGCTTGGCGCCACTCGCCGACGGCGGGCTCGTTAACAGCACGTTGCGCCACTGCACAACCCCGCCAGCGCCCGGCGAGCCGTCGGGTCCCGGCGCCCGCGAGCTGTGTTCAGCGATGCGGACCGTGCCGTTCACCAGCGACACGCCAGGCGCGTGGGGCCAGTCGTCCGCCCGGCTGCAGAGACCGGCGACCAGGTTGACGAGGTCGAGTTCACGCAGGACGAGCGTGAGGTCCTGC
>LSYV01000016.1:610699-622942 GCA_001584585.1 Gonium pectorale
CCGCAAGACGCCGACGCCCAGACCCCCTCTCGGCCGGCCAGATCACACGTACTGGTCATGCCGCCCAAAAGGACGAGCGTGCTGCCATCGGGGATGATTATTGGGCTGCACGGGCAACGGGTTGTATGGGTGTATGGGTTAACGGGCGGCAGCGAGCTCGTTGGCCACAAGCTAGGCCGAGGGAAAGCCTCCATGTTTGGTGGTCGCGTAATCACGCGGTCGGGCCGGCAAGTCGGCGCGCTGCTTACCGCGGTCGGCCAGGCCCCATCGGGCGCGAGGGTGGTGTGGCCAGAGAGCGGCAGGATGACCGGGCCACGCGTTTGCGGGAGCAACTCGGCTGACACGTGCAGCAGCTCGCCGGCCCCAGGGCCGACGGTCATTACCGAGCACAAGTAGGGAGGCTTCAGCCCGGGCTTGGCGCCACTCGCCGACGGCGGGCTCGTTAACAGCACGTTGCGCCACTGCACAACCCCGCCAGCGCCCGGCGAGCCGTCGGGTCCCGGCGCCCGCGAGCTGTGTTCAGCGATGCGGACCGTGCCGTTCACCAGCGACACGCCAGGCGCGTGGGGCCAGTCGTCCGCCCGGCTGCAGAGACCGGCGACCAGGTTGACGAGGTCGAGTTCACGCAGGACGAGCGTGAGGTCCTGCAGTACGACCGTGGCCCCGGCCGGCACTTGGACAAGCGCAGAGGGCGCCAGCGTCGGGAGCGTCAGGCCGGCCTTGGGGCCTAGAGGACTACTGACGTCCTTGAGGAGGAGAGTCAGAGCGGTCAGTGTGAGCTGCTGGCCTGCGGGGGATTGGGGCCGGTATGTGTAGGGCATGCGCGCAGGGGCGTTGGGGATTCGGCCAAGGGCCAGGGGGAATGGAGTTGTGCGCTGAAGCGGCAGCAACTGCCTTGTGTGCAGGCTTGTGCTGGGGCGGTGGTGAGGTGCAAGCCAAGCCACGGCCACGGCCACAGCAATGTGCAGCGAGTGAAGGTGCGGATGGCCGCACGCATCGCCCATATCGGAACAGCTGCTGGCCGTGCCGGTAGTGCTTGCTGTACGGCGCTCCATTGCACGCGTCCCATGGCCGCAAAGAGCAGCGCGACCGCACTTGATACATCCCATGCCACCGCAACTGCCGACACACAACACCCCAAAGCTGTACCAGTGGCTCGACATGTCACACTACACACATCGCACCTTCCTTGAGAGCCACAGCCGGCCCTGAAAACATCAGGCTTGCAGACAAGTAATACCACGTAATTGCGGTGAAATTGTAGCGCTCCGGAGGGGGCTTCGGTTGCTGCTGTGGTGCTTGCGGCGATGGCGGCGCTTGTAGGGGCCTATCTAGGTACGTGGGCGGCGACGCTGAGGGAGGATCTTCGGGTTGCTTCAGCTCCCCGACCGGCTTGATACCCGGAGTTTCAAGAACAGGGTCCGGGGTTGCGTAGACCAGGTTCGAGGGGGATTCACTGGACGCCGTAGCGACGGAGTCAACCTGCACCCCGTCCACGCCACCGCCATCATGGCCGCCGGTGGGAGGGATGGTGACGTCACCCGCGTTCGGCACGCCTTTGCCGTTGCGTGGCAACCCGCCCCCAGCCGGTAGAAAGGGTGCTACGCCGCCTGCCACGACCGTGCCGTTGTTGAAGTAAGTGTCGCCTCCCTCGCGCTTGAGCAAGCTGTCCGGGGTTACACCCCCCATGCCCGCCAACAACAGCGACGTTACGCCGGCGGGGAGGCGCATGGAGCCAGCTTGCTCGCTAGGAATCACAGAAAGGATTCCGCCGGGCAGCTTCCCGCGCTCCCCCGCGGCCAGCATGCCAGCGACGGTCACGAGCTGGACGTCAAAGTCCACCACGAGGGACGCGCTGCATCCGGTCGCCAAGAGCAGCACGAACAGGGCCGTCGATGTCCCGTGGCGTGTGCGGCGCTGCCGCGTGCAGGGACAGCGTAACGGGGCCCACCCCGACGGCCAGCAGGCACCGGCACTGATGCCGTGGTCACTGCCCATCGCGCAGGCGGCTGCCTGGGATTCAGCGTGCGTGTAAGGGCTCCGCAGAAGCAGCAGAAGCTGCTGTGCGCGCCAGTAAGAGCTCTGTCCTCCGCCTGGGGTCAGTGCTGCCCGAGGACGTGACTATCTGTGCAAATGTAATTTCTAGGCAACAGCCCATGCAATGGCGTGATTAGGGCGACGCAAAGGGGTTACGCTTTCTGAGCTTTGTTCTTTGTCAGTGATCGTAGACATAAAGCAGCATGAGCAGCATCACTGAGCCACTGCAAAATTGACCATCTCGGCGCTCGCCGTCCTCGTCTCCCGTAGACGATCCGTACTTGTGCTTCCGGGCCCGTGCTGTGGATCAGTCCCAAGCACTGTATTACTTAAGCTAGGATGCTGCTTTTTATATAAGAATACTAGGGCGCATTATGGGATATTAGTATTATTGATGTCCACCTTGCTTCAGCCGCGAAGTGGCGAACAGGCGGGTGCGAATGGCATTGAAGGCACACACACATATGGAGGGGTCTGAAATGCTCCAGAAAAGAATTGGTCGCTCTGACAATACAGTGTGAGCTGTGTGACCGCGGCCCGGGGTATTTACCGCGGGGGGGGGGGGGGATTACCGCGGATCGTGCTTTTCTCTTGAACCGCTCATCCAATCGCTAAGCGCGCCCAGATTTATCATCCTGGTAGCTTTGGGTCCTGCCACTTCAGCTTCGGGGTTGTTCGGCGATGTGGTGACTGTCGCGGTCACGCGGCCCAGGAAGCCCTGAATTCGGCAGTGTGGACCGCCCGGCCAACAGCTCCAAGCCAGTGCGAGCGATAAAACACAGAAGGCTATAGATACGCAACTCGCATCATCATTGCGGAGGCGGACAGTTGGGGCTTGTATGATATGGGCTGGCGCCCGCGGCTGTGGGTACTGACCCAGGGCAAACCAGTGCTCCCATTGACTTTCAGAAATTATCCTCTAGTATTTTGGGACGCGTGTGGTAGATAAGATACGTTGAAGGAGCAGTGTGTGCAGTCGGACAGGTAGGTTCGCACGCCCATACATGCAGGTCGGGTTAGCGCATGGCCACGGACAGAGGGTCAACCTAGCGACTTGTGGCGTACCAACCAATGCCATAGATCATACTACTGGCCGCGGAGCTGCGGCGGAAACACGTCCCTCGGCGTGCACACGTGCACTTCTGTGGTACGTATAATATCGTAGAGGTTCATCTCCCTGCCGGATGGCGGTATGGGATAGATCGGCGTGTCCAAAAAGAGAGATAAGCAGTAATACCCCCCTCTGCCAGAAAACCTGGAATTTTACCCCGATCGCGCGGTCAAATATTGTGGTGCCGTCTGTGCAGCTGGCTTGACCGCGTCACTATGACGACTTACAAGGCTAACACTTCCGCTAGATGGGTTCGTATTTGGTTGCGTAGCCGATGTATGCGACGCTTCCAACGCTGACCCCCGCGCGTGCCCTCGCGCTGATACCCCGGGCCACCTGTACGTGCAGGAGGTGCAGGCGATCGCAAAGCCCGAAACTGTATTCCAATAGTGTCTGTGCGTCCAGTAATACATGTGGACAGGCTGCTGAGTCGAGGAAACCGAAGGGAAACGTGAAACCAAAGGATAACGTGATGGTAAGTGAGGGCAAAGCCCTACCTTGCCCGCCCGCATCGGCCATCGGGTCCGTGCCCAGCAGCTCCTGAATGCCCTGCAGCCCCAACTTCCATCCTGAGAGCAACCCGATGTGGCGCTCCAGCCTCAAAACATCACCGGCCAGGCGCGTACACAAGTGTAACGAACCGAGCCAACACAAAGACGAAGCAATCGCCCGTCAGCTCGCGCGCTTAAGTTGCACGCTCGCCTCGCGCTTTCCTATCCGCAGCTTTGTGTTGAAGAACACGCTGTCACCAATGGCGCCCGCCAATGAGGTCAGGTGGGCAGCCCATTGAGGCGCAGGATGCATGACCATGATCTCATTCCGTCCCATTCTTTCGACTGCCTGCGCTATGTGTGGCACTTGCGCACCAGCGCATGCAAGGCGCACCATTCATGCTGCCGTGCTCTCCCAGGCCCCACCCTTCTGTAATGGAACAATTCTTCAGTACAGCTAAGATGCTTTGATGTTACCTTCTCCCCGCTCTCGTGACCGGACGGCTTAGATGTCGCTGAGCATTGAATCCCCCGCCGCCGGGCAACTATGAGCATGGCGCCGCGCTGCCGCCGCCGCTGTAATGCGTAGCAGCGCTGCCTTCGCTGGCGTCGCTTCAAATTCACCCGTGGCTTCCCGCGCCGCCGCTGGGGCCGCCGCTTTCCGTGCAGCTGCCATGCAGCTGCACACTTCCCAGCGGGACCGAGTCAGACGTGTCGCCCACCTCGGTGCTGATGCCGTGGAACTCGTACATGAGGTGCGTCACGATGTCGGCAAAGGTGGGCCGGCTGCGGGGGTCCTCCAACAGGCACGCCGCCACCAGCCGGCCGTACGTGTGGTCGGGAGTCACCAGAATATCCTGCAGCCGGTACGGCAGACGCATCAGCGTAGCCGAGGGTGTGGCGCCACAGGACGCGCAAGAAGAGAGCTGGACGGCAATGTGGCTAACGGTTAACCGTTGACGACGGGTTCACACATTGATGGGTGGGCGAATGTGCGGCTCACCTCAAGCAGAGAGGTGCAGAGCCACCGGTACGTATTGAGCTGGTCGGAGGCTGCCAGCATTGTACTGTAGACCCTTGCGATGTCCTCCAGCGCACAGCCGTAATAGAACTCGACAAGCATTATCCCAAAAGACCACACGTCGGAGCGAGGGGACAGCTGTCCGTTCGTCACCACCTGGGCGGGATGAGCGCACAACAAGCGTCACCGCTAGGCAGACAGGCAGGCAGGCGGAGCAGGGCGGTCAGTCGGTAGACCCACGCGAAACCTGCCAGCGGGTCGATGCAGATCACCATGGTTGTAAACAGCGTCCGCAAATTATGCTTCGCGATATATCTCCATACCACACCGCTACAGCCAACTACAGCCACCCGTAGCAGGTGCCTCACACGCCTTCCGTTGGCCTTCTCTCCTGGCCCTCGCCCCTGGCCCCCTCCTCCGACCCACTTCCCTAGCCCTGACTTGCCTCTGGCGCGCTCCTCGCGGGAGTGCCGTGGAAACGCTGCGACGCGTGCGTGGCGCCCTCCGCCAGCGGCAGGCTCAGACCGAAGTCCGCCACCTTGGCAGTCAGCTGGGGCAGCGCAGAGCCCGGCTCTGGACACGAAGGCGGTGTGCCCGCTGATGCACCTTCCCCAGATGGGGCGTACATTGGACCAATGCACTCCTTGGACGCCGCCGCTTCAGCGCTAACCGACTGGAGCAGGACGTTATCTGCCGGAAGGATGGGGTCTGTAAGCACCCGGCTGAGCTGTGCTGTAGGACTGGCTTCGGCGAGCCGATGGGATCCGAAGATATCACAAACCGTGTAAACATAGACGCTCCAGCTTCAGCGCAACCGCTGCTTACGATCTGATGGACTCGCTCCCTCCGAACCGGTATGTTAAGGCACTCACCCGGCTTGAGGTCTCCGTGGACTATGTTGCAGCTGTGCACGTGCTGCATTCCAAGGGCCACGTCCAGGGCCAGGCGCAGGGCGAGCAGACGAAGGGATCCGCTTTTTCGAATGCTCCCCGCCATGCCTTGCGCTGCGGGGAGAGGGGCAACGAAAGGCCCCGCCGAGGCAGGCACCTAACTCCGGCCATTCACCGCTTGAGGCCATATGCAGTTTATAAGAGATCATGTAGTGCCCATCAAACCACGGGCCATGTAACAGGCAGGCTAGCGTGGTGTCTGGGACCCCGTTTGGGTATGTCCACTGGTGACGGCGGCTGCACGGCAGCGGGAGCAAGGGTGGCGCCGCAATGCCCTGCCGCTTATTGATGTGATTGGCGTGGGCCATTCCCGATCCGTCGCCTTGCGTGACCCCACGTAAAGCCTCAGATCCTTACCTATCCTCGCTGCGACCCGCGAGGACCAGTCTGCGACCCGCGCGCCCAGCGCCTAGTACGTCATGACCCTGTTGCCGGCCTGGGCCGCGCACCGCCCGCGACGCCCATCCTCCCGTGCCCCATGCCCCCTCCCCGCCGATGGGCGCATCCCGCTGGCAGCTGGCTCATCGCCTCAAGGCCACGTCCTGTACTCACACAGCGCCTTCCTCAGCGTGCCGCCATTGCACAGCTCCTGCACAATGTTGAGCCGGTACGCCTCAGTTCCCGCCTCCTCTTGGTACGCTTCGTTCTCCGTGGCGGTGTACATGGTCTCATCGTCGGCCATGCCCGCACTCGCGCCCATCCAATCGCCCACCGCCACCGCACCGGCACCGGCTAGTGAAGGTCCGTCCTGACCCATACTCCTTACGGCGGGCGACGGCTGTTCCACCAGCGGTGTCAACCCGTATGTGTACGTCGCTGTGGGTGTCAAGTTCAAACGGACGGGCTTGGCAGAGGATTTGTCAGGGGGGCCGGCAGCTAGACACCAAAACCTACACACGTGGTGTTGCCCCTCCGTTCGCGCTCTCACTCCCGTTCGTTGTACTAGCGCAGCCACGTCGTAAAGGAAACACCTCTCCGGCCTGTGCCTTACGAACAAAGCCAGCGCAGCATCCAGGCCATCGCGTCCCCAGCAGCCGTCAGCCGCACCCACCCACTACGTTGGGGTGCGCCATGCTCATAGAGATGGCCGCCTCGAGCACAGCCCGCTGTCGGGCGCGGCCCTCCTTGTCGACCGTCGCCTCCGGCACGATCAGCGTCTTGATGGCGGCAGGGAGGCCGCGCCAGATGCCCCGGTACACAACGCCAAATGCGCCACTCCCGAGCATGCCGAACAACTCCAGCTCTGCGTCCTGAAGACCGGCCTGCGCAGCGGAATGCGCGGTATGCCCACGGTTAGACTTCTGGCCTTCCCGGCGGAGCGAGCCGTGCCGAAAACAAGCCACACGCCGCGCAGGGCACGGACGGCACCACGGCGCACAGCAAGCGAGCCGCTCGATTCTGTCCCAAACCCCTGGCCATGGTGCAGTGCAGCAGGAGTTCGTTCCTGGCCATACAGTGCGCTGCAGGGGTGAAAGGCGGCCCGTCCCCTCTCTGGCCCGTCCCAACCAAGGCAAGCGCATCAAACGCCTGCGCACTCGCGCGCACCAACAAAGCAAGCCAGCCAGCCCACGCTTCACATCGCATAGGGGCCATCCGCGCTGACTGTTGGAGCACAAGGCCCACCCCGCTACACGCGCGCTCCCTGGATCCACCGCAGACCGCAGGCCCGTACTCCCCGCCCCAGAGAGCTGCCTTCCTCAGTACAGCATATGCGTCCCTCGCCTGACGCTTCTCCACACTGCCCTACTGTCAACCGGTATCTTCACAAAGTCCGTCGGCACACCCTCGTCCATCGCCTCGCCAGGTTCATGCAACCTACAACCGTTCAAATGCCTTGCTGCGATCGGGCCAAGTTGCGCTTTTCCTTCGTGTTCTGGGCCTGACGGCTAAACAAGGATGTTATACCCACTCTGCTGTGGCGGGTCGGGAGCTGATAGGCTCTTGTGACCTGAAGCTCCTCTGTGGGAGTCTCTGATCTGTATCCAATAAGTATTATCTTATCATCCAGCGCAGCGCCGCCAGCCTCTCACTGGGCAGGCACTTTGCTCATCGTGGACACTCTGACCCGCTGTGCCCACACCACACAACCCGCCCGCCCCCCTCATGCGCACCTGGAGCGCCCGTATGGCACCGGACAGATCGTCCTTCCTGCCGGCGGTGCACCATCGCCGTTGCGGCGCCGTGGCCCCATCCGCGCCCTCCTCTCCACCACCGCTGTGCGGCCGCCCGACCCGGTCACGCAAGTCGCAGAAATACACCTGCGATGGTGGCGGTGGCGGCGGGGTGATACCAGGCGGAGTCGCTTAAGGACTTGCACTGCCCGGACCATCAGTGGTCCGACACGGGGTGGCGGCGGCAACGGCTCGGAAAACAGGTGGCGGCGCATGATGGAATGGCACCTCCTCGGCCGTGTGGTAACCCTTCGGTGAAGGAACAGCATAACCGCCACATGCGTAACCCCTGCTGCGCCGCGCCGCCCTTTTCAGCACACTGTCCCTCAGCCCCACTCACGTCCATGCCGTGCAGGAGCGCCCTCTCCACATCCGCCGAAGAATGCATCGCATCGTCCGGCTTGGCCCCTGCAGCGACGCTGCCGTCGGCTCTGGCGCTGGTAGCCTGAAGCTGTGTCCATGACGGGTGGCTCCCGGGGCCAAAGCTCACCAGCCGCCGGTCGACATGGCGGCTGGCGGCAGACAACCCGCGGAGCAACGCCTGCCTGACGGCGCTCAGATTGGCCTGACGGCAACACACATGGGCCACAGGGTCCACAGTTCATTAGGAAATGGCGGCGGCTCTGACTTCAGCGCCTGGCCTTAGAGCTTGTGCGGATGGCCGTAACTGACCAGCTCGCTATGGGGGCTGTCTTTGTGCGTCGGGAGATTGCAGACCACATCAATGGATGACAGGTGGAAGCGGGACCAGCTGGGGCAGGAGCTGCGAGATCGCGCGCCTGGAGTTCGTGCAGCGGCATTCGCGGCCGCTGGCTGCTACTCCAAACCTGCTCTGATTTCAAGCGATGGAGATCACAAAGGCTCGATCCATTCGGCAGCCACATGGTGATCACTGCCTAGCAGTTCTCCGGAGGGCGGACCTGCAGACGGCGGCCCTTCGGCGGGTTGCACCACACACCTGCGCAGCGCTGCTGCTATGGAGGATCAGGTGGCTCTCGTCGGTGGTGGTGATTGGAGTTGCGTCGACCAGTAGCTCCGCGCCCTTGGGCGGCCCCAGGGCCGGCAGTCGGCCTGACGCCGTGCCACCGTCCATCTCTATGGCCACGGCACCATTCCCCATTGTCAATGGTCCCCCCCTGTTGCCGTTCGAGATCTCGCCAATGTACAGCAGGGACGAGCCCGCACGGGGTCCACATGACAGCCATTGCTTGGAGTTGCCCGCCGGTGTCCTCGACGCCAGCGCCGCGCCGGGTCCGGATCCTGTGGCGGCACTGTCGGCTGCGTCACCTGGTAGCGGCTCGCCCTTTGCGCGCGGTATCCGCCGCTGTTGGCGCCGCCGGAGGCATGCGGCCCCGGCCATGACGGTGCCGAGCAACAAGACTGCGCCCCCCACAGCCGCCAGTGCAGCCGCCACAGGCGTGACCCAGGCGCTGCGGCCGCTCCCGGTCGCGGACCCGCCCGGCGCCGCGCCTGGTACTGCGGTACCGGGCAGGAGCGCAGCCCCAGCAGGGATGGCAGGCGGCGGGGACAAGCTGCGCTCTGTTCGCAGCGGTGGCGATGGCGGCAGCGGCGGCTGTTCCACGCTGCCCTCCAGCGGCGATGGCGCGGAGCCAAACATAATGCGGCCGGCCGGAAGGTCCATATCTGTCGGGTGAGGGCAGAGGTGTGGAGAAGAGGGGAGAGGAGGGGAGCGGAGGGCAGCGGCTCCCGCTGTGTGCAACGTGGTGCCCGCCCCCTACACCAGGGACCGGAGAGGAGATTGAAGGAGAGAAAGGGAGGGAAGCGGAGGTGATCCCACAGATACCGTTGATGGAGATGCGGTGCCCGGCCTGGAACCAGCGCGCCCCACCTGCTAGTCCTTTGTACGGCAGGTCCAAGGGGCCGTACGGCAGCAACCTGGCGCCCGGCGGCGCGTCGTCCGGCAATCGGAATGTGATGGTGACGTTGGTTCCCTCCCAGCCGTAGTGGCGGGCCACCGCCAGGACCAGGATGCCCGAGGAGGGGTCGTAGGACAGGGGCTGCGCGCGGAGCGATCGGGCACACACGGAGCGGGCGTGGGGAGGGTGGCTTGAGGGTTGGGTCTGGGCCGCGTCGGGGCAGGTAGCCTGCTTTGCCTGTGGCCGTACGTGGGGCGTCCGTACCATGGTGAGGCGAGATGGCCAGCACCGGCCAGGTAAGGATGCAAGCGCAGTAGCAGGCCACGACAAACAAAAAGGGGCGCCCAGCCCGATCGTGGCATTGCCTTGACTCAGCGCAGGGCCAAGAGGGCCCGAGCCCACGCCCGCCCCACGCAGCGTCCCACACGCAGCCCGCCTCCATTGCGCACGGGCACACACGCCGACCCGCACAGCTCCGGGCATGCAGAGTGCGCGCATCGCTGAAACCGCACTACTCAGAACTCAGCAAGCTCCGACGGAAACTCCAAATCTCCCTGCCGGCTTGTGGAGTAAGGCGGACAGACTACGGAAGCCCTGGGAAGAACCTAGCAGTTCCGACCGACGGAGTCACAATGATACCCCCCGCACGAAGCGACGGGGGCATGACAGCTTGTGAGCCCGCCCGCTGACCTGAGAAGCGGCGGCGTACATCAGAATTGCAGCGCGTGTTGAGCCCGAGTAAGGGGGAGAGGGAGGCGGCGTCGGCGGGCTTGGAGGTTCCGCAGGGGTGTCCGGCGGGCCCCCGGGCAAGTGCAAGATTTCAACAACTGAGACACCATTATCGCTCGCTTCAAGGTCCGCCTCTAAGACCACTTCCCCCATGGGGCCGTGAAAAAATGGTGCACCTGTGAACAGAGGGCACCGGCATACGCCGACGTCAGCGACGGACGCGACGAACGCAGCACGGTGAGCAGGGGGTTGAGGGCTACTCAGGCAAGAGGCGTAGAGAAGGCATAGGGGTGCCTTCGCCTAAAAAGCACACTGATGGCGCAGGCACATTCGTAAGCCCCGTAGAAACGGGGATGGTGGTGTGGACGGGCTTTTGAGCAGCGGACGCACGCTGTGTTGTGTGTTACGGGCTTTGTGTGGGCGGCCGCGACGCGTGTACATACGCGCCACGGAAAGCAGGCAGGTGGGAGATCAGAAGCGATCCGGGCCGAAGGTCTGGACGATGGCCAGCGCGGGCACCGCAGTATAGGCGCCGGCTCCCAAGAATCATGGTAACGCTCCTCCGTTCGCAGCTGTAACTGTGCGAACGACGGGCAGCAGGCGAGGCTGCGTGGATGCCGGTTCCGAAGCGTCCGTACCTGACCGCCTTGCGACCTGAGGCGCCGGGTCGGAGCCGAGGAGCCTCCGCAGCCGGTGTCCGTGACGGCGGGCCTGCCTGGGGCCACGAGGCGGAACCGCCTCCGCATTACCCTGCGCCGCAGCATCAGTGGGTACCAACTCGAATGCCAGCCGAGCGTGAGGCGCTGCTTCCCCAGCATCGACCATTGCCGTGGTAGACTCTTCCACCTGGCGCTGTGGCGGCGCCGGCTTTGCCAGTGGCCCCGCCCGGGCCGCCGCCGCCGCCTGCAGCTCCGCCGTCGCATGCGTCATTAGCACCGCCGCCACCAGCGCCCGCCACTCAGGCTCCGGAACCACCAGCGTCACGTTGTGGAGTCGAAGAAACGAGGAGTCGCTGCCCCTGCGCGGCGCATTGCCAGCCCCGACCCTGTGAGGCCACATCTAGCTACAGCCAATGAAGCAGGCCGACTTCACAACAGAGCCCAGCCCCAACCCTCACTCAGCGACGCACTGTACATGGTCCATGCAGCAGCACCATGACCTCACCGCACCCGTAGATACCTGGCAATACGAAAGTACCACAGCGGCAGCGAGCTGTTGGCCCAGGGCCCGTCCTGACCCTTCAGCTGCCGTGGCGCTTTTGAGTTTTTGGGCCCACCGTCAACCGGCTGCTGGGGCGGGCCGACGCCCCCGGGCGCCAGGTTGTACAGCACCAGATTCCGGAGCGCCAGCGGCCGGTTCATCTCGCATCTGTCGGCCGTGCCCTGATGGCCGCGCGTGGCCGGGGTTTGAGGAGCCGATTGGTTGGGTGACAAAATGAACGACGCGTAAGGCACAGCATGCTGTATGGCGGGGATAAGGATGCGTTAGGGTGCTATCCGATTGCAACTGCCTGTTGCGCGAATTGACCGCCGGGCCCTGACCTTGAGGTCGGTGAAAGTGTGGCCCCCCACCAGCTCGGGTGTATAGCCGCTGATGGTGCAGACGACCGCGTCTTCCGAACCGATGCCCTTCTTGCCGCCAGCGACGACCGAGGAGCCGCCCGTCCAGCTATCCTCCGGCAACACGGTGCCGTCGAACCGCCTGGCAGGGTCGTTAGGTGCGTTGGTTGCCAAGCAGGGAACAGGGTTGATGGCCGTACAGATGAAGTGCTTCGGTTCTGCAGGAGCTAGCGGCGTTGCGTGCTAAGTGCAAAGCAGCCCCCCGGTGCAGCGCGGGACGGGGTGAGGGCACCAGCG
>LSYV01000016.1:628191-643808 GCA_001584585.1 Gonium pectorale
TTACCTTACACNAAAAAAAAAAAAAAAACAAGCGACGTTACGCCGGCGGGGAGGCGCATGGAGCCAGCTTGCTGGCTAGGAATCACGGAGAGGATGCCGCCAGGCAGCTTCCCGCGCTCCCCCGCGGCCAGCATGCCAGCGACGGTCACGAGCTGGACGTCGAAGTCCACCACGAGGGACGCGCTGCATCCGGTCGCCAAGAGCAGCACGAACAGGGCCGTCTGGCGTGTGCGTGCGGCGCTGCCGCGTGCAGGGACAGCGTAACGGGGCCCACCCCGAGGGCCAGCAGACACCGGCATCAATGCAGTGGTCACGTCTCCTCGGCGCTCTGAAGTCAGCGTGTGCGCAAGGGCTCCGAAGTAAGAAGCGCCAGGCACGGACTCGCGTGGGCTCAGAGCTAGTCGGGCAACTAGTATACTCTGCCCAGGGAGCATCGCACGCAATAATAATAATAAGGGCAGTGCTAACGGGGGAATACGCCTTCTGGAGCACAGTCTTTTGACAGTAACATTAGAATTTGACAGTAACAATTGCATTAGGAAGATGAATGAATACAGCTGCAGCAACACCTACTTTGGAGCGAGCTTTGCCGCTCCTCGACTCCCGTACGTGAGTACGTACTTGCCGGCTGTCGACGGCCCTAAACTTGCCCCATCCTGAACGGTTGGTACGGACTGGGGGGGGGGGCGAGCTTCCGTCCATCTTCGCACTCTAGGTTTTTTGCGTAGAATGCCTTATTTGGCCAAGCTGTAGCTAGCGCGCTGGCTGAAAGGTCAAGCGGGTCTCACGCCCCAGATGAATAATGCCGATACATGCACTCGCTTTCACGCCTTCACATTAATATAACTATTAAGCAGTGTTCCTCTATGAAGCGTGGATATGGCAGTTCCAAGGGCCCCCCCCCCGGCGCCCCGGCTTATGGGCATGCAGGAGCGGCAGCGCAGGAGTGGCACTCCTCCGGCACCGCATGGGTCGTGACTCGTGAGTAGAAGCTCACTTGCGCGGCGTACTCGAAGGGGTTGCTCGGCCTTTGTGTCGTGCGCGGCCTACCCTGGACCCGGCAATATGCATGGGCGGGCTCCGATACTGTAAAAGCCCCTCCGTGTCGCGATTCTCTCCCATTGAGTGTGCATCATCAACCCATGATGGGTGACAACTTTGGGTATCTGCAGGCACGCGCCGCAGGCGGTGCCGCCGGTGGCGCCGCAGGTGTCGATGGCGCCAATGGCGCCATGGACGAGGACTTCGAGGCCCGAGCCCAGCACGTGCGGATGCGGGTGCTCGCGTTTGGATCTGCGCAGTCGGATGCGGCAGATGGCGGCAGCACGCCTCGCGGCCTTGTGCGCTCGCAGCGCGGAAGCGGACAGCCATCTAAGCCATCTTCGCCGATCGACCTGGATGGTGTCCCCGTCCCCGGTGAGAGGCTCCCGTTACAACAAACTGGCTTCATCATGTTTCCTGACATTGGTATAATACTGTGTGATGCAGGGCCAGGGCGTCGCGGTGAACGAGGAGCAGGTGAGGTGGAGTTGTGCTCCTAGACCCGATCGAGCTTGTGAGGTATAGATATGGGGCCAGGATGCATATGTTTAGCTGCTATTGGATGATTCAAAAGTTGGTTCCACAAACCTGTCCAGCCCAGTCGACAGACACAGCCGCCAGACAGCCCATTTGGGTATGCCCCCTCCGTGTAGCGTTGCTTGCCAATGCCGCAAGGAATACGCCAATTGATGTGTGCCCACTGTCTTGCCCAACCCGTCAGATGGTGGCGCCGCGCAGCGCACCCCCGGCTTCTGTGGAGATGGTAGACTTGAGCAACGTGCCCACCACACCGCCTGACGTCCCCAAGCAGGCAAGGAAGCAGCTGAGGATAGGGATGGATATCTCTCTTCGATGATAATGGAAGTGTGCCCTGTGGCTTTGTTTGTGGGTTGCGTGGCCTTACTTGCCAGGGAGTTGCCCATGGGCTACACCCATGATGCTCAATCCAGTGAGTGTCCTACTTTCGGGTATGTTTATCCAGGGCACAGCAGCTGCGGTGGCGGGCTCCACCAAGGAACCCGAGCTCCAGGCCGCGCCCAAGAGCGCTCCGCCAGGCCGCTCCCCCGGTCCGTACCAACCGGTCAGGATGCATGGGGCAACTTTATGGTCGACGGCTGTGGATCAGTCCCAAGTACTGTAGTACATTAGTAAGCTAGGATGCTGCTTTCTATAGAAGTTATGTCCTGGTGTCCCTTGCTTCAGCAGCCGCGAAGCAAGTTGTCCTCGCTCGCTCTCCGACGGCGGGCGGCAGGGGCAAGTGCAAATGGCATTGAAGGCTTACAGTCCTTACACCCATACATATGGACATTATGGAGGGGGTCTGGAGCGCTCCAGAACGGAACTGGCCACTATGATATACAGTGTGACCGCCGCATGCTAACGTACGTTCATGCGAATGCCCGAAACTCATGGTAATGCCTACGCGTCCAGTAATAGCTGTGGATAGGCTGCTGAGTCAAGGAAACCGATTGGAAACCGTCCCAAGTCCACTTGCTTAACTGCAAATAAAGTGTTTAACTTGGCGTTAGCTTTGTTGGGCTGCAGGACGCGGCTACTACTGGTCGTGGCAACGCGGCCCATTTTGTACGGCATTCGCCGTCTGACGGATGGCCAACAAAATGGATACGGGGCTTAATTGAGTATGTGGTCTTGGGACGCCGTCAACGCCCACGCCGTATGGTGTACGGCAAACATTCTTAGCTTGGTCTAATCGTCTTTCTTGATTGGTTTGTGCTCTGTTATTTGAGGTTCTCGACCCGGCGGTTTGTGTGAGCAGGCTCGCGGTTGGACCTCATTAGAGGGCTTTCCCTATTGGAATCGTTTGACAGCTGTGAAGAGCATTGATGTTGCAGTGACGTAGAACACGAGCAGCCGCTGGAGTACCCATACTCTAGGGCATCGAGGCGACCCTGTAAATAGGATCAGGGTAAGTCCCGTCCCCAGGGCGACAGGGGCGTCGGCACCGCGCTATGGGCCCCTCCCCAGGGTCGTGGGGCGCGCGCGACCGCGAGACGGGCCCCTTTCCTCGCCCCACAACGCCCCTCTCACCCTTTTTTTCTGTGGAAAGGTTACAGGCGGAGAGGCGAGAAAGGGCGCAGACAACGGTAGGGACATGCAGCCCTCCCGGCACACACAAGAAGAGAAGGAACCCTGCACCTAAAGACGGCACACACAAGAAGAGAAGGAACCCTGCACCTAAAGACCACAGAACAGGAAGGCAGAAAGAACAGGCAGCAAACCACCCCCCTCCTCTAGCAGAAGCCCCCAACCCGAACCCGAACCCCCCTGCGACTCGCCGAAACAGACAGGCAAACGGCACCTGCCCCAACAAGGGCACCGCAACTTAAAGCACCCAGAAACGCAACGCTCCGCAACACCCACCACCAAAAAAAACCCCACCGAAACCCATACCCAACCACCAAACCCAGCGGGCACCCTCCGATGGAGCGCGAGGCCTGCAGGCGACCACCCCGCCACACCCCCGAAACCCATGCCCAACCACCAAACTCAGCGGGCCCCTTGCGCCTGAGGGCAAGGCCCGCAGGCGACGACCCCGCCTCCCGCCTCCTGCTGCAAATCGAAGGCCTTCTGAAGCTCCATAGCCGCCTCCGCCAATGCTCCGAGGGCCACCGCTGGCATCGCGGTGGACTGGCTGGTCTCCACTGCAAGGTCCCGCCAGTGCTGTAGATCCGCACGCAGGTAGGTGAGCACGAGGTCCCGCCCAGCCTGCCACGAGCACACTGGACGCGTCGCGTGGACCCCCCACAGTGCCTGGTGCGCCAGGGCTTCCACCGGATCGTGGCGAGGCCCGGGAGGGTCTGGAGGCCCCCGTGCAGCCGCTGCCAAGTGGGGATAGCCGCGGGAGTCCAGGATGGCACCGTAGTCAACGCTGTCAGTGTCACCGCTGCTGGAGACCACCATGTCGCTGGGCGCCGGGCGGGGCGCCGGTGGTGCTCGTTGGCGCCCGGAGCCCCCCAATAGGAACCCCGACCGCAGCCCTGCAGTACTGTCACGGCCTGCTGTTGAGCGTTTGGGTGCCGGGGCTGCTGTGGGTGCCTCCGCCTGCCGGCGCCCCCGCAGCGGGTCAACGTCCATGCGAGAAGGCCCTCCTGCCACGTGCGACGGACGACCTCACAACCAAACCGGGCGGTGGGAGGGCGGTGGGTCCGGACGGTGACGGCGAGGATGGCGGCGTGGCCACCGCGTTATGAAGTCCCGACCTCAGGGTGAGAGGGGCGTTGGCTCCGCGTTAAGGGCCCCTTCCTCGGGGGTCACAGAGCAGTGTGCTGTGTGGTATGTAATCCTCCTCCCCAGGGCGAAGGGGCGTATGCGACCTATGCGACCGCGTGACGGGCCCCCTTCCTCGGGGACAAAGAGGCGTCACCACCGCATTATGGAGTCCCTACCTCCGGGTGAAAGGGGCGTATGCACCGCGTCACGGGCCTCTTCCCTGACAGGGACGTATGCAGACCACGGGAAGGAGCCCCGACCACGGGCGACAAGGCTGCTTTGCTGGGAATGCTGCTAGCAGGCTCATTGCATTCTTGTCATGGGGTGATTCCAATAACCTACAGGTCAAACTTCCTGGTTACATGCCCGTTAGCTTGGCGTAACCCCTGCCAGATTGCTGGGCGCTGACATCATTTGGCACGATGTGGATCCCCATCCCATTGCGGAATACTGCCAAAGTGAATTGATCATAAAGCGCCCGAGTACCACGTGGACACCCTGATAGGGGGCCAAGTCGCTAGTTGACATCGTGCGACGTCAACTGGGTGTGGGAGGAAGAAGATTGGGTACGGGAGGAAGGCTGGGTGTGGGGGGAGGTACAGGCGCCAGGGCTGTTTGGAGCGCGCGCGGGAGCAGTGGGGCTGTACGGGCAAACCAGGCGAGGGTTTGGCCCAGGAGGAAGGCGGCGCACACGTGTGTTCCCGCGCGGGCCTTGCTTCCCCCCCCCCACTTAATCAAGGTTGGCGTTTCCTCCTCGGCAATTGGCTGTTCGGCGGTACTTGGCCTGCCTTAGCAAGGACGCAGAGTGAGTATGGGCGGTTGGGTTGAGGAAAGGCGTGTTCCGCTTTGCAGTGCTGTGCGGAAGGATGCTAAGCTGGGTGGCACGTGTTCTGTCTTGGCAGAGTCGGTGTATTTCACGTGGCTTAAGGGGTAAGACCTGTGCGGTGAGCGGCGTGTGTGTGCGCTTGCTCTTCGAGTTGACATGTTTTTTGCGGCTTCCTGACACGTGTGGAAAACAGAACCTGTGTAGCGGGCGAATGTCTGCGAGTTCACGTTCTGTTGCAGCTTTCAGTGACGGAAGGGCCGCCTGCGTTGTGTGCATGCTGTAAAAAGGGTTCAGGGGCCCTCGACCTCCGTGAACCGTACCAGAGGGCACAGGGTGTCACAAAAGACATCCGCATGATGCCAGTTGCATGCCACATCTCTTGCTGCACTCCTTTATAATCTTCTGCCGCAAAAGTTCAGGTAGTCGTCGTCAACACCAGCCTTCAGCCAAAGCACGGTAGGAAGTCCAATTGTTGGAATCAAATCCCCCGTGGGATTACCTCCCTCTCCACCACTGGTTCCATGGGACGGCGCTGTTTACCAAAAGCCAACAACCCAAACCAAAACCGTTGACGCTTCGTGCGGCTACCCAAAGGTTAAACGACGTGCAAGCGTGCTGGCAAAAGAATAACGCATACCTCCATCAGACCAATCCAGGTACGGGGGAAGAGAGCTAACACTGCAAGTCCATATGGCCGCTTCTCAACACTGCGAGCCTGCGTCCATTCAGGTGGAACCCCTCCCTGCTGGGGCATTAGTCTCCATTGACCGCACAAGCACAACTCCAAACCACCAATGCACTGGCCAAGGGAGAATTGGCAAGCGGAGTCTATCTGTACCAATCCACACGGATGGAGCTAGAAGTCATGCCAACCTTGTTGGGTCGTCCCCCCCAAGGAGCATCGCTCCCAATCGATTGGCCATTCCTCATCAAAGCAGCAAGCGACGGCACCGCAACGGCAACAAGCCGCACGCCACACGCGTGCAAGTCTTCCCAAGGATACGAAACAACACATGCAAAACCGTTACAAGACCCCGCACAAGCGGGAGGACAACATCAGGCATTGTTGCTGGCCGGTCCATCGTCAGCCTCAAGTGCACGGACGGACCGCTCACCACCTCACTTATCCAGCTGGCACCTGCTCCATCGGCGCACACTGGTTTTCAAGCAGGCAAGCAGCAGTTTGGCTTTCAGCCATTGAAGTATCTGCCTGCCATGCCCCGCACAATAGCTTCGTCGTCTTTGATTTCCCAACAACCTCGCAATCGCGGGGGGCACAATTAAACACATTGTCCGTACCCCGCCCTCTCACGGCGGCCCGCTTCCGACTGCAAAACTTTCAGGTGCCATTCACCAAGTGTAGCTAGTGTACCGCGACGCGTGCAGTACCTAGATACATAGCACACAAACTGCTATCCCCATGTTCTCCAAACCCAAGCGAGTCGTGCACGCCATCCACGCCATCCGCTTGGCACGTGCCACCTAGCTACCTTCACAATCCACTTCTAGTATACAATCCTACACACAAGCAAAGCGCGCGGAAAGGCGCGGCCAGAAGCAGGCAAGCTTACGAAGGAAGAGTTAAAATGATTGCCGTTGAGCGCTGTGCGGGTTGAGTGCGTGCTTGCACCGCACGACCCATCAGCATACAACGTAGGCCGAGAGTTGATCTAGCCAATGCAGTGGTACTAGCAAAACCCTACGTATCGAAGGGCAGCTAGAGCCGCATGAGGCGTTAGCTGCAACCTTCCCACGCCCAGGTCGCGGCCTGCCTGCTGCGATTCCATGGCCATCAGCCTTGAATGCATACAAGTGATCGCAATGGTAGGGCTTCACTACGGGCGCATGAGTTTTGTCAGTAATCGTGAGAATATTGGTGCAGCCGACATAGGAGTCCTTGTGAGCGACCGCACGAGCCCACGGACGTACATACTTGGCTTGCAGCAGGCATCCCGCGCGGCAGCAAACGCCAACCAACGCCCGCGATTCCGTGCCTTCCCCGCACCGGGAGGGTCCGTCTGCTCGACTCCTTCGCCCGCCATGCCTTGCACCCAGGCACGCTATACTGGAAGCGACGCACCATCGGGTGTGTGCATGTCCGTAGCCGTACCATAGCTTCCCTCTGTTTTTTTCCCCGCCTTACGCCCCAACGGGGCCCAACACAGATGGCAAACTCACGACCTTCAGCTGACAACGCCTTCATGCAGCGTGCAGGGAGCCGCCCCCCTGCGCTGTGGCCCGAGCTGCGTCCGCAACCGAAATGAAATATCATGGGAGGCCCTGCGTCAGATTCGTGACGGAGCCGCACGCACCTCGAGTCGTCGCGACGGATTGCGAACAAGCCCCTGAGCGTGCAGCGTAACAGGTCCCGCTGCCGGCAGCCGGGAGTGGCCCGCGTGCCCCGTCCTACGCGTCCCATCCAGCACTGACACCCTGGCTGCTGCTGCGTTTGCATAACTGCTCCTTGGCAGGCTCAGGAGCAGCGACGGTTGGCTGCCGCGCCGCGATTACTATTGCGGCACAGGGGTCAAGCTGCTCCTGCTGCCAGAAGCACCGGCACCGTCGCGAAGTCCCTCAAGCGTCCGGACAATGGCCTCGAAGTCAGGGCGACCGTGGGGCTCAACCGACAGGCAGGCGGCCACGAGCTCCGCGTAGGTGCGATGGGGTGACTCCAGCATGTCCTGATAAGGGGCCGGGCAGCAAACGCGGGGAGATGGAAGGCGATTAGCGGTACATCTGCACAGGGGGCAGCTCAGCGTACTACCGATGTGTCTGTAGGGGCCCGTCTGGGGCTGTCCTGCAAACACCACTTACGTACGGGCCTATGTGCTATGTCAGGCACGTGCCATAGGACAGGGCCAGGTGATGACATCGCAGGGCCCCCATAGCGCAAACGCCGTTTACCGGTGTGAGACGCGTGCGATGTGCACAGAGGCAAGATGCTTGTGCAGCAGGTCCCTCACGAGGTTGTCCGGGCGGCTTTGTACCAATTACAGCAGCTTGGACGGCCCATGCATGCGCATGCTGTTACCGCTAGATACGCATGCCCGCCACTGACCTCGACGAGGTATTGGCACAGGCGTGCGACGCTGCCGTGCCCCTCATCGCGGCCCAGAAGCGACCTGTATACGGCGGCGACCTCCTCGAGAGCGCACCCGTAGAAGAGCTCGATCAGCATGAGTCCGAACGACCAAACGTCGCCACGTGGGGACTGCCGGCCCCCGATGAAGGTCTGCACGGCATACAGGGCACGCAGCAGCGCGCCAAGGGTTAAAGCTCCTGTGGCATTCTCGACGGGCGCAGCTGTGCCGAGCACCCGGCATTCGAGGCCTGTCGCTCGCACGCCAACCACAGATCGCCGCGTCCTTGCGGCTTGCCTCGCAACTGACAATGTACCCACACATGTCTTGCCCCGACCAAGCAGTGCACTCACCTCCGGTGCGCTTCTCGCTGGCGTCCCCTGCCACAGCTTGGACGCATGCGTGGCGCCCTCGGGGAGCGGCAGGCTCAGACCAAAGTCCGCCACCTTGGCGGTCAGCTGGGGCAGGCTCGAACCATGGGGCGTGCGCGGTGCCACCTTTGTTCCAGCGCTCGGCGTTTGCCCCTCCGAGGCCGGGGCACACACCATGAGGACGTTCTCTGCGCCAAGGGCAGGAAATCCCAGGGTAGCAGGATTGGTGAACAGAAGCAGGACTCATATTGATTACCTAGCCCCTCTATACATTTGGTGTAAAGTGCTGTGGATATGCACGCAAGTACACGGGTGCGCGCGTGTCGGGTTATGGGCGACTAACGGGTCACTTTCGGGACTGATGCAGCCTGCTGTGTTCCTACACGTCCAGTACCCCCAAAGGAGCCTCACCCGGCTTGAGGTCGCCGTGAACGATGCGGCAGCTGTGTATATGTCGCATTCCCCGCGCCACATCCAGGGCCAAGCGAAGCGCAAGAGCGGTGCACGATCCTCCGTTGCAAACGCTTCCCGCCATGCCTTTCCCTGAGAGCAAGGAATTAGACGGGGCCAGCACCTTGGGTGTCAAGCGCCCGCAAGCAGGACTAAGCAAGAACACAGCAGATCCTGACGAATGAGGACATGCAATAGCTGCACAACACGGGATAAGTCAGCGGGCACGGCCAGCTGGTGACTGGGCCTGCCATATGACAGCGTGCATGCATGCCTTCGAACCTGACTGCCAAGAAGCACAGCAAGAGGGAAACCGAGCGACCCTAGCTTACTCAGCGCGCTCTGGAGCGTGCCGCCATTGCACAGCTCCTGCACGATGTACAGCTTATACGCGTCTCCATCCACGACGGCAGCATGCACATCCACGCCCGCGTTGACACCGCCACCCGCTGGTCCCGAGCCGCGCTCGTGACTCGGCTGGTGAACGAGCGGCTTGAGCTCGTACGAGTAAGTCGCTGTGCGGACACGAGGAAGGTCGAGAAGGAAGGAAGCCGGTTATGGCGCTATGGAGCTTGCTGGAGGTTGCAGACGGTGAATCGCTCTCGCCTACCCGATACACACAACATGCACATGCCAAAAACAAAGCCCACTGTCAGGACCCAGCAGTTCCCCGGATGAGCAAGGGTAATGAATGACTCAGAACCTGGGACCGGAGCCATGTTTACGCTCAAGGGGCTTCATCGAGTGCCGGGAATCAACGGTGACCTGGGCGAAGGCCGGTCCAGTGAACCCGGCTGCCTTCTTGGGGTCGTCTTTACGGGCATGGTGACAGTATGTATGCCCACTCCTTTTTCGCCGAAGCCCTTCCGGCGACCGCGACCGCAAGGAACTTCTGCATCAGCAGCTCCAGCCGGCATTGCGCAGCTCACCCACTACGTTGGGGTGCGCCATGCTCATGGAGATGGCCGCCTCGAGCACCGCCCGCTGCCGGGCACCTCCGTCCCCCCCGGCAGCGTCCGCCACGACGATGGTCTTGACGGCTACGTCGAGGCCGCGCCACGTGCCGTGGTACACGGCGCCAAACGCGCCCTTACCCAGCGCCGCGAGAATCTCCAGGTCCGCGCCGCCCAGCTCGGCCTGAATAGTGCGGTGCGAAGCAGTTTCGGGGGCCGCCGCGTAGAGCCAGACCAGCATGACCAAGGCACGGAAAGCGCAGCCCGAACAAGGACCCGCCCAGGACGCTCGCAAGCCACGGCCGCCGACGCAGCTGGCCGGAGGCCCCAGCAACTTCTCACGACCCTTCGCACGTGCATTCAGGTCGACTGCAAGTATCAATACGAAGTCCGCTGTTACGGCACCCCTGCCCTGCCCACCTGCAGGGTACGGATGGCCCGGGAAAGATCCGACGACGCGCCGGCCCGCTTCGTCGTCGGCGGGGGGGTTGCGCCAGCCGGCTGCTCGGACAGCTGCTCGGACAGCTCCGTCGGCTGCTCCTCATCTTTCCGGTGCAGCAGCTTGTCGCGGAGATCACAGAAGTAAACCTGAGTGCGGAGGTTGGGGTGTGGGCTGTGGGTGTGGAAGGCATTCTCAATAGAGAAGGCTGGGGGCGCACTCCTCTTCCGACCGTCCAAACAACTGAGAGCGGAGGGGCGAAGGAGGGTCTCCAGGCGTTAGCGCGAAGCGCCGCCATCCCTCCATGGTGGTCCTGTGCATACATGGACAACTATGCCGGTGGCCTGGATGGGTACATAAGCCCGAGGTTGGAGTGGGGTGTGGGTACGGTGTCCAGGTAGAGCGCACATGCCGGATGTTCAAAGGGACGAAGCCACACGTAGATTCAGGCTGGTCCTTCACCACGCGGAGGGACAGGGCGTCTGGTAGTGAGCAACGAAGTGTGTGCACGCTAGCGGCAGCAAAAGCTGCCCCAACGTCCTTCCGGAGGCTCGGCGCGACCCGCCCTGCCGTCGGCTGGCGTTGCACTCACGCTGACGTCGTGGAGGAACGTCCCGTCGTCAACCGGCGCCGGCAATGCGGCGTCTCCGGAGCCGCCCGAAGCCCAGGCAGGCGAGCCGGCCGCGTGGGATGTGCCCACGCAGCGCAGAGCAGACGCCGACGTGCGACGCATGAGCGCCTGGCACAGGACCCTGCGGCTCGCCTGCGGGACACGTTGGAGGATCGAACAGGCGGGGAGGAAGGCAACGACGGCTGTTGCACATGCCGATACTGCGTTGCAGCGGGGCACAGCGGTCTGCCAAACGATGCCGCGTGCGCCTCGCGGCTACTGGAGCAGGTGGGCTGGGAGTTTGGTTCCTGGGACCGGCTTGGGATGCGCGTGTGTGACGGAGTTGCGGGTCCGTGGGCCGCTGGCGTGCCACGACGCGTCGCGTGGACGGCAGCCGCGGGTCGTTGGGCGTGGGTCGTTGGGCGTGGTTGCAGTGGCCGTTGGGTGCGTTGCCGTGCACCTCGCAGCCATGGCGAGGAGCTGCACACGCACTCACGCGCTGCGCATCGCACAACCGGCGCCCGAGCGTGCTTGCTCGCGCGCTGTGAACTCTGCTACACTGCCCTGAGCACGCGCGTTTTGGTCCCACCCACCGACACATGCGCTGCGCCCGGGGCGCTCCAATCCGAGCCACTCACCAGGGCCGCTGCGCTCCCGCGCTCCGTGGTGGCCGCACTCGTGGCGTTGGTATGGGTGTCGGGACTCATCGTGTTGCTGATGGTCGTGGGGGGCGTGCTGGCCGTGGTCTCCATCCCTGCCATCGACGTGCTCTTTGACAGCTCCAATAGCTTGCCAGCCCCCAGCAGCGGGCGGTCCGAAACCCCAGGGTCCCTCACAACAGGGCTTAGCCCCATGCGGAGCTCGGCCCTCTTGCAGGCGGACTCCTCGCCGCTGCTGTACACTGTGAGAACCGAGGCGGCAGCAGAAGGTCCCGCCAGCGCCGCGCCGGAGGACGAAGGGTTGTCACCGCCGGTATCGTCCTTGCCGTTGCCCTCGCCGGCCTCCGGGCCGCCGTAAGCTCCCGTCCGGCGCCGCCGCCGCCGCATCACCAGCACCGTTACCCCGGCGGCGGCGAGCAGCAGCGTCGTGCCGATGGAGACAGGCAGGGCGATTGCCAGCGACGCAGTCCAGGCGGGACGGCCAGGGGCAGAGCTGCTCGACGGTGGATCGGGCCCCCGGGCCCCTGGGTCCTGATGAATGCTAGGACCCGTAGCACGGGGCAGCGGAGGCAGTGTAGGCGCTGAGGGGTCCAGCATGGAGACGGTATCGTGAACGGGAGGCCTGCTTGGCGGCGGGGCTGGCGGTTGGGTGGACGTGAAGTCCACAATGACAGCCGTGTTGACATCTGCCGTGGCAGGAGGAATAAGGGCGGGGAATCGGCTGGTTCCAAGCCAGGAAAGCGGTGTTTACGTTCATCAGCGTTGCGGGCGCAAGTTCGCACGATGGAACGGGTATGGTGGCAACACACTCGGCCCGACTGCAGGCTCCTGTGTCCGCGCCGCACCCGCCAGCTCCTTGTACGGCAGGTCCAGACGGACGTCCGGCAGAAGGCTGGCGCCCGGCGGTGCGTCCGGTGGCAGGGTGTACGTGATGGTGACGTTGGTTCCCTCCCAGCCGTAGTGGCGGGCCGACGCCAGGAGCAGCGTGCCAGTGGAGGCGTCGTACGATAGAGGCTACAAAGAATGGAGGACGGGCAGTCGCCGCGAGGCGTTGCAGCTTAGCATAAAATGGGTCGTCATCGCGATCCATGCTATAGCGTGACGACACCCCAACGGCAAGTCCTTTCCGGGGACTGAGCGCCTTACACAAGTTGAACTGACGCCGCCGCAAACAAGACAGACGCAAACCAACTAGTTTACCATGTCTCGGCCCCAAGTCTCAGATCATACCCGCGACACGGTACAGCCCTGCATGTACAGCCGCTACACCACCGCCATAGGCCCATCAGGCATGGACCATGCGCGCTTCGCTTGTCGCACGGACGAGCACACCTTCGATGCGGCGGCAAAGGCCAGCAGCTCTTCGCGGGTCGTGTTCAAGTACGGCGGTGGAGGCGGCGACGGGGGGAAAGGTGGCGGCGGAGGCGGCAGGGGAGGAGGCTCCGGCGGGCGGGTCGGAGCAGGGCTCCTCGGAGGCGAGGGCAACCCCGGGGATGGGGGGCCCGGCGGCGAGGGTGAGGGTGCTGTTTGAGGAAGGGTTTTGGGTGAGGAAAGGAGCGGGTGGGGGTGAGGAGGTCCGCGTGCTGAGGCAACGAAAGCAGTCACTCGGCAGCGCCAGAGTAGTTGTTGATTGCAACAGCCGGAGGTGGCGACCCGTGAGAGTCACAAGCCCAACGCCATGGACTCATTCGTCAACCCGAGCCCGGGCGTTCGCACGCTCCACGCAGCTCTACAGCTCACGCGGCTCACGCAGCTTTGTCTCACGCGTCCAATGTGGTGCACGGTGCGGCGGCAGCGCATTCATAGGAGCACGCGTGCATCACGCGGGGCGCGCTAGCGACGTGGACACATCCACGCCCAGCAACATCCAGAGGATCTGTGTGTGACATCACGGTTACTTGTTCATACGCGACACGAAAGCGGACAGCCAAACTCGCAGGTACCTCGTGGAGGCGACGGTGGTCGACCAAGGCGACGTGCAGGCGGCGATGGTGACGACGGTGGTGCAGGCGACGGTGCGAGTGGCGTCTGCGGCACGGCTGGGGGCTTTGGAAGCGGTGGAGACTGCATGACAGGTGCCCCGGGCGGCGCCCGAGGCCTGCCCTGCGCCGCCTGCAGCTCCGTCGCCGCGTGCTGCATTAGCACTGCCGCCACCAGCGCGAGCCACTCGGGCTCCGGAACCACCAGCGTCACGTTGTGGAGCTGAAGCAGAGGGGGGTCCTGGAGGGAAACGTCTCTGCCGAAGAGACGCGGCGCGAAACGATTCAGGAAACCCCTGAATGAGGACGTCAAATGGCTGGGTGTTCAAGCTCCGGCTTTTGTCCGGTGTTCTCAAGCGACGGTAGGCGGTGCAAACTGCGGGACCTCTGTTTCGGACCTTACGCGAAGCTGTACAAAGCCTCCCAACTCCGTAAGGACCAGGCCTAAGAGGGCCGCCCAGTCCACAGTCAACCGAACACGGTGGCAGCGTTGCAAAGACGCGGGCCACGCCCTTTACCCCCAGTGCTTGACAGGAGCATCACACACCTGGCGTTATCCTCCCTGCATCGGAAAGAGGATTGGAACAACTCGTACCCACGTCCCGGCTCCGGCCCCCGCACCCAGAAGTGCTCCTGACCACCTGAGTGGCGGCTGGCGAGGAAGCCCGCACCTGTCGTAGGCAAAGTACCACAGCGGCAGCGTGCTGTTGGCCCAGGGCGCGTCCGGTCCCTCCAGCCCGCCGGTCAGGGCCCCAGTGCCGCTGCTGCCCCCGGGCGCCAGGTTGTACAGCACCAGGTCCCGGAGCGACACCGGACGCAGCAACTGGACTCCGCCAGACATGCCCTGACAGGTGAGGAGCACGGGGTGGTGATCCACGCTGGCTGGGCTTGCGAGCTCGTGCACGCGTGCGGGGGGCGGCACATGCGGGGGTTGCCAAGGCGCGCACTGCAGGCTGCAGGGCATGCTCGGGGGCGCCAGTGCGGGACAAAAGAGTGGAGGAGCCAGCTGCGTGAATTGTGTGTGGTTTGCATGTTTCCACCGCCGCAACAGCCTACAATCTCCTGCTGACAGCGGCCAAGATTACATAACAAGGTGATAGCGGTGCCCCAATAAAGCCAGCCCGACCCACGAGGTCCTGAAAAAGCGCCCTCCCGCGAGGCCCACATCCCACCCCCGCCCCCAGTACCTTACGGGCCACGGCTAAGATGGGCGTACACATACAACTGCCCCGCCGCTGTCCTTACCTTGAGGTCAGTGAATGTGCGGCCTCCCACCAGAAAAGAATTGTAGCCGCTAATGGTGCACACGCCCTTGTACAGCCCTGTGGTCTCCTCGCCACCAACAGCAGTGCTAGCTGCAGCGAGGCTCTTGACGGGGCTAAAAACGAGTGCCACCTCCAGGGGGCTGGTGACGGGGCCAACCTCGAGGGGGCTGGTGACGGGGTCAACCTCCAGGGGGCTGGCGACGGGGTCAACCTCCAGGGGGCTGGCGACGGGGTCAACCTCGAGGGGGCTGGCGACGGGGTCAATCTCCAGGGGGCTGGCGACGGGGTCAACCTCCAGGGGGCTGGCGACGGGGTCAACCTCGAGGGGGCTGGCGACGGGGGCAATCTCCAGGGGGCTGGCGACGGGGTCAACCTCGAGGGGGCTGGCGACGGGGTCAATCTCCAGGGGGCTGGCGACGGGGTCAACCTCCAGGGGGCTGGCGACGGGGTCAATCTCCAGGGGGCTGGCGACGGGGTCAACCTCGAGGGGGCTGGCGACGGGGTCAATCTCCAGGGGGCTGGCGACGGGGTCAACCTCCAGGGGGCTGGCGACGGGGTCAACCTCCAGGGGGCTGGCGACGGGGTCAACCTCGAGGGGGCTGGCGACGGGGTCAACCTCAAGGCTGCTGGCGACGGGGTCAACCTCCAGGGGGCTTGTGAGGGGGTCAGTTTCGAGGTGGCTGGCGACGGGGACACCTCGAGTGGGCTGGTTT
>LSYV01000016.1:648142-679124 GCA_001584585.1 Gonium pectorale
CGGAGGGGTGAAATAGAATATGATTAGGGTTGGGGGTCGGTCACGGGGATTACAAAACGGTCTTATCCACGGGGTGGGGATTGGTGGATTGCAGATGGGGTCGGGGTTTTGGATTGGTGGATTGGGGATTACGGGGAAGGGTTGGATTGCTGGATTGGGGATTGCCCGTCTCGGAGGATGGAGGATTAGGGATTGCTGGCCGTTCAGGGTTTGGCGGATTGCGGTTGGGTGAGCGCTATGGATTACGGATATGCCGCGCAGCTGGCCCCTCTGGTTATGGCCTGTATGTACATCCTTATGGTCCCTCATATGGGCTGGCCCCTTCCCGTCCTCAGTCTGCGTCGTAGAAATCGCACTGCGCCGTTGCAACGATAGTTTGCTTGTTACACGGCGCAGCCTTGTATGAAAAAGGCACCTCGCCCCCGCCCCTGCCCACAGACACGCCAACATAGAACCTCAGGTGCACCTTCGGGTCACTTCAACAAGCTTTTGCCCACACGAATGTAGCCCCACAGGGCCTCTTCCTGCGCACAGAGGGTACCTGGCATGTGCAGTGAAACCCCAAAAACGATTTCGTGTACAACTTGCTTCGCATAGAAACAACCATAAGTCCATAACCGACAGTACAGGAGTACACGTCTGCAGATATTCAATGAACGTCCTGGAACTACACCCGGCTACTTGGAAACCATGCTCTGTACGACCACGGACAACCAACATACTAACAATCGCACAGGAATGTACGCACACAGCTTTGTGTGAAAGTAGACAGAACCCTAGAATGCAGTTCCTGAGCGCGGCAAGATGTAGGTGCGCTCTGTCTCACCATGCAGTGCTCCCCTAGCAAAGTTGAACCGCTCCCGCACCCCACGCACAGAGCGGCACCTGGAGCTACGAAGGGTTAGAGGGTGCTCTGCATCTTGTACGACAATTTTGGTACGCGCCCGGATCTGGTAGGTGCTCCAATTGCGGGCTGTACGGGTTGCGCGGGTTCACCAAGGGAGGCAATAGCGTCGGTGACCACGTTGAGGGCCTCCTTTCCCACGTAGAGCTGACGCTTCCGCTGCTGGGGCCCCTTCCGCTTGGGCGCCTTCGTGTTCCGCGGCCCCGCCTCCGCCTCCGTGTCCGCGGTGCACCGGGCACCTCGTCAGCCAAGATCAGGGCGACCTGTGTGTCGTCCGCGAACTGGCTGGCGGTGACGCGGGTGGTGGAGGGGCCGCCTAGGGCGACACCGGCGCCGCGCTCCTTGAGCCAGCACAACAGGGCGTGGGCAACGAACAGATACAATAGGGGCACGAGGGGACAGCCCTGGCGGACACCGGCGTGGAGGCGCACCACCCGGGAGAGGTAGCCATTGACGGACGCCACCGCAAGGGTATCCGTAAGCAGCAGCTGCGCCCAGGCCAGGAAGCCGGGCCCAACCCAAAGCCGGCAGCGTGCGCCTCAGGGGTGTGTGCCGGTCCGCCATATATACATGCGGGCGGATCCTGCGTTTCCCATGTTGCAAGCGTGCCTTTGCCGGTTGGAGGAAAGGAGATTGCGATTCTACCAGAAACGTCGCGCTTCCGGGTGTGCATGGCCTTAAAGGTGGGCTCCCTCTTTCTTTGCAGAATTCTCTTTTTCCCCCGCCAACACAGCGGCGCTCTGGGAGGAGCATGCTGAGCCGGTAGCGGTGGCACCACGCACCGGCCGCAGCGTCAATCCTTATGGATGGAGCCTGGTGATGGAGCGCTGAGAACTAGCGGGACCAGCCTGGCTGGAGAGGTTCGTATATGGCGGCACAGGAGCAGCTATGGCCCGTGCGCAAGGCGGCGGGGCGGCGGCGCCTGCTTGGCAGCCGGCGGCATTGAGGCTGGCGACCAGGCTGAGGGCCCATCCCGTATCCCGCTTCCCATCCAAGGCAAGGATTCGGCGCGTGGGGGAGCATCATCCGAAGAGCCCAAGGTGAGCGGCGTGACATTGAGGCGTGGGAACTGCGGGAGACGGGCATCCATCGTCATCAAGGGCCCAAGGCTGGGGAACAGTTGGTTGGAAGCCAAAGGTGCATCCCGACCATTGATACATCTAACAGAGAATGGGTGAAGGGTTTCTTGGCGCCGCCTTCGGCAAGGCCCTTCCAGGAATGGTCCTGCGCATATGTGGGGGCGGTTTAGGGGTGAGCCCGTTTTCTGTAATCCTAATACACAGGGAGAGGGGTAGGGGGGTGGAAGGCGTCCTCAGTAGACAAGCAGGGCGAGGTTGTGGGTTGTGGAGTGGCGGAAGCGGTGGTGTTAAGGGGGGCCAATTAATCAAGGTGGAGGCAGGAGGCGATCGGGAGTGGGGGAGGCGGGGGTGGCGGCATGGGAGGAGGGGGCCCCAATAAAGCCAACACAGGGGAAAGGCGTGCCACCCGAGCAGTCATACAGTGTGCGGCCAAAAGGCCTAGCGTTAGGGGGCGCGGTGGACAGGGGGAACGCGAACGGGAACGTGGGGACGCAGGGAACGGGAACGAGGGGGGACGATGCACAACATTCCCCAAGTAGGGGGCCAAGACGCGAGGGCGGGTTGTGGGGGCACAGGTACCTCGGGGGAGGGCGTCAATCATACTGCAAGGGCCCACGGCAAGGCAGCAGGGCCTGGGAGCGCGGGAAACATGAGGGGGTGGGTGTTGCAGCGCTCATACTGACTGGCAGGAATCGCGGGGGGGCATCCATCATAACAAAAGGGTCAAGGTGGGGAAAGAGCGCGGCCAGGGAAAAGAGTCAGGCAGGGACAATAGTGCCTAGTCGTCCCCACGGGCCCAAGGGAAGGGGGTGGGGTGGGGTGGGGTACAGCGTCCTTTGTCACTCAAGAGCCAGGGGTGGGGCCTGGGGCATGGTTGCGGGAGTTCGTTGGACGGCGGGGGGTGGGGCCACAGGAGGGGCGGGGACAACCTCTGATGTTACCCAACCTAACCCAAGGACAAGGGGCGGAGTACGAGGGCTGTGGAAACTCGGCAGCAGGGCTTCCCTCTATCGCAATACCAGGGTGCTTCATAGGGACTCGCCTTGCTAAAATTTAGCCGCGCCGCCAAAGGCGGTCCCTTGTTATAAGGGCAGCCAGCGAGGGATACGGTCCGAAACAAGGAAATGAGGAGGGGCGGGTCATGGCGGGCACACACGTGCCCGTTGTAGGCTTGATTTCCTTGCACCATTATGCTCCTTGTTTGACATGACACGTGTTGCCCATGCCTGTAGATCGTGAGGAGCTCCCAAAAGGGTTCTTAGGAAGCTCGTATGCGATATCAAGACCGTATCTGTGATATCAAGACCCGTAATGATCCGCACGAGTCCAGAATTGAGAGCTCCAACACGACAACAAGCACGAAACCCTGACGCGTACGGAGACTAGGTTGCTTGTTCATTTCCTTACTTTGCTTGGAAAACAAGGTCACAATCCATATGGCGTAGATTTTTCTTACGCATAGTGATAGCTTGCAGCGGAACTCCGGCCGAATCCTCGGTAGTTGGTAGGAGCCTTGAGGTGGTGATGTCCGATGACGATGCAGATAGTAATGGCGATGCAGGTAATATACATTTGTGTGCATAGGTTTATCACGACTTAACCATGACGTGCATGGAGGGCAAACCGAGACTGTCGTTACGTCGTCTTACAGAGACAGACAGACAAACACATCTGATAGTTGATGTGACCAGCCACTGTCTGGGGCTCTTGAGCTGGACCTCTCACCCGCCCCTTGCTCGCACTCGACTCCTCAGGCTTGCAGGCCCGACAGAGGGTTCCGCGCCGGCTGCCGTCCGCCGCCCTATGGAGTCCAGTCCTCCTACTATGGACGTGCAGCATTCTGTCATTAGCAGCCCCGGACACTGGTCTGGCAGGCGGCTTGCTGCAAACCACCATCGGTGGACTACTCGCGACCCAGGGCGGCCAGCTGCCCGCCGGGACTCTGCAGATCATTCCTGATGAATCATACCGGCAACAAGAGATGATCCAGTTCCCGAGTGGGAGCTTGTCCCTGGTGCTTCATGGCCAGGGAGGAACACCGCTCATACTGGCGGATGAGGCGAATGTCGGTAGCAGTGCAATGGTCGCCCCTGCCCCGCCGCCGACCGCCTTCACGGCCATCGATTTTGTCCCTGTTGCGGACTTACTGCAAGCAAGGGGACCTCTGGTGCACCTACTGCCAGGTATGTAAGAGCGCCCTACCTGTGAACCAGCAGTTCCTGCATGGTAGGCCACCGTGTGATGAGTCCATTGGGGCCAAGGCTATAACCCCTCGCCTGGGCCTTCCGCTCTTTCCAAAGGACCCACATCTCACCCCTCGTCCCCAATCCACCCGCATGCACGCCCAGGACAGCAGCTGACGCTGCGGTCGCTGTCCCTTCACCTCGCCGACGTTGCCAGCCCCCTCGGGCCCGCCCCCACCTTGCTCAGCCTGGCGCCATCAGCCCTGGTGACCCTGCCGGCCGACTCCACCCTCATCCTGGAGGATGTAACGCTCGTGCTTTCACAGTCCGAACTGCGTGCCGTCATCACAAGTTTGTGCAGTCGGACCAGCGCGTGGCCCTTCAGTCCCGAGGTACTGGTGACCCGTGGGTCAGTGAGGCTTGGGAGCCACACCTCCATGACGCCGGGCGGAACTGGCAGCAGTGATAGCAGTGGCAACGGACCGCAAGGCGGGACGGTGATCTGGCGCAACGTGACGCTGACTTCAACGGAAAACGGTTTGTCTTCGCCGTACCCCTGCTCTGCACACCCTGTGTCAAGCGGGGCGCAGCTTGGCGCGCTAGTCGTGAAGCTGTTTGACGACACTGATGGCCCCGTGATCCTCTCCCTCACGGCAAACATGACAATTCCCGGCTCCGAGGAATGGCGGACTGTAAGTGGCCGGTTGCCATAGTATGATAGAAGTCCGAGGCTGGAGTTCTGCTGTATGTGCCTCTCGTGCTAGCTGGGGCAGATGTCAACTTGCCATGTACCGCAACCTACACCAGAAGGGGGCCCGGTGGGGGCCTCCCCGGCACGGTTGCGTGCCCTGCCACCTTCGGCCCTTTGGTCACACGGCAGGTGAAAGCCGCTCACGTGCGTACATTGCTTTCTCACATCCCATTCCCTTTCTCCCTCGCTAACCATGTGTGTGCGCAGCCAACCATCCCGTTCGGATGCCTCTTGGCGCTCCTGGGCGACCCGAACCACACCACCATCCTGGACCTTGCGGGCAGGGATGCGCTTTGGATAGGACAGCAAGGACGGGGTTCTGGTGACCCTGGAAGCTACAAGGTTAGATGTGCATATGAACCCTCCGTGAACCACAAACATAGTAGCAGCAGGCGGAGACTGCTTCACGACCGGCTTGATTACCATTGTCCCACCCTATACCTAGCAGCCCCACCTGCAGGGCGCACGTGCAAGTGCCCATTGCTTTGCAGTTCATGTGCACCGTACCTGTGTACGTATGCCCTTCCTCTAATGTTCCCCACTTACTCCCCCGCCAAGTTGTTCAGGTCACCTTATCGCCCCTTGCCTAAAACCCCGATCCTTGGTACGCACGCCCTCCCGTGTGCTATGTCGATTGACAGGAGATGGAGGTAGAGGCGCACCTGTACGACCTAACTCTGGTCAATCTGCCTGTCGCCTCCGCACCAACTAACAATGGCGAGCTGCTGTCGCTATCGGTTCTAAGTTTTACAATTGCCAGGCACGTCGTTTGCCATACCACATCCGTTCCAACGCACAAGGTGCTCTTGTGACCATGCGCGTGTGGCGGCGTTACCCTTTGATGGCATTTTCGCGCCTCGTCGCTTTCATCCTCTTGGCACTCCATCGTTCGCACGCACTGGTTGTCCAGTCTGCTGTTCTGCAACCCGTTTCACCCATCTCGCGGGACAAGCAATCCGTGTCATGCGCCCCCTGTCACTTGCCTGTCCATCTCATTCTGCTCTACCTTGTGGTCACGTGTGCTGTGTTTCGTGCGCCCTTTCCTTCCCTTGTTCCCCTTTCCCGCATGTCGCTACCATCATTATTGGTCGCTAACCCCTTTGCTGGTCGCCGCGCCGTGCCCTCCCTCCCCGTAGGTTAGTATACCATCGTGTTTGGGTCAGCGCAGTCTGGGACGTCTGTCTGGGTCGTCCTCCGCGCTCGCGGGGCTGCGCTGTGCTTGTCTATCTGTCTCTGGGCGTGGTGTTGGGCGAGGTACTCTCCGTCACCTCCTCTTCACTTCATGGCGCTGACTTCAACTACGGCGGCAATGTTGCTGGGCCGTGGTCCACACGCCTTCAACCCTCGTTCATGGCCAAGATGCCGCCTATCAACCACAAGATCGCACGTTCGATCTGCGCTACTGTGTTCGCGCTGGTGTAGCTGGCGTCCTGTCCCCGTCCTTCAGTGCCCCCTGCTGCCGCAAGTTCCACGTTTCTAAGCCCTGCCCCCTGCCCACTGTGAGACAATCTATGTACCGATCTAGCGATTCTGACGCTAAGCCGACCTTATGGTGCTGTACGACGCCACCCCCTGCGTGTGGCAGGCGGCCCGCGGAGCTGGGAAACGACATAAGCGTTGCACTGCTGACGCTAAGCCGCTGCACGCTCGTAGTGCCGGACCTGGAGGTGGCCTTCCTGCTAAGTATTCATCGTGAAGCCGACGCCCTGCACGTTGGGGTCGTTAAGAAGGAGCTTGGGATGAGGCTCCGGGCGCAGGTATGGTTGTATGTCCAGCTTGCGTGGCTGATGTTTGCTTCGGCGCACCAAATTTCGCCCTGGCAATTTGTTGGCGGGCGACAGCGGTAGCTAGCGGTGTGGGCGCTCACGGCAGCCATCACGTGCCCTGAGATGCGGCTGTGGGACGCACTGCCCCGCCCACCAGTTCCGTGTTGGCGAAGGTGGCATGGATGCGTTTTGGGCGTTGCTGCTAGGGAGTTCGGTCATGGGTTGTGTAGGAGTTGGAAGAGGCCCCACGTGTCACCCGCGTCACTATAAGGCACCCTTCGCCGCTTATACGCGTTGTTGGAGTACCGACAACAGGTTTCACACTTGGCGTTTGTGCATCGTCCACAGGTACCGGCGGCTGCAGGTGGCGAGCAGCAGCAAGGGCTGCGAGTGAACTCACTCCAGCTGTTCAAAGCGGTAGGCATGAGAATCAGCCGGGCGAGCTCCTGGGGTGGGAGGCGTGCGTGAGTGCGCCACCGGCCGCTCATGCACATACAGTATTCCTGCTCATGTTCCCTTCCTGCTCATGTTCCCTTCCTGCTCATGTGACCTGACTTGACCCACGCACTCCGTTCTACGGATCATTGCATCATATGCGCCAAACTCACAAAGGTGACAGGGCGTCCTCTTCCAACCTGCCCGCCCGCCCGCACGCACGCCAGCTCCTCCTGTTGGACTGCACGCTGCTGTCCACGAGTGCGTACGCGACTGCCCCCACCGGAGGTCCGCCGCTGCTGCCGCGGTCGTGGGTCTGGCCGCCGCTGGAGCTACACGGTGACCAAGCGGAGGCGCTCAAATGGGTACGTGCAGGGTACGAACGAACACGTGCGGGCATGTTGTGGCGCTGTGCATGGCCGTGTTGGGAGGCAAGCTGGGTTTCGTAACCGGCGGCGGCCTCATGCAGACACATGGGGTAGCAAATTAGCAAAGGTTTGTAACCTGGGTGCCCTGCGCTGCTGGAAGTATGAGCCAGCGAGTGCCTCTTAGCAAGCGGGCTCTGCAAGTAGGAGGTGGCACGTGTCCCTGGAGCAGCGTCAGGCGACAGCCCGTGTGCGACTGCACGAACATGCATGATGAAAAGGATACCACCGACATGCACCTGACGCGTGAGCTGTTGACCAGCGATGCGTGTATCCGCCTTTCTATTCCTTTGCCAACCTGCCTTGAGGCAATTATTCAGGACAGTAGCAGCCCTTCCTAAATCACTGCTGCGCACGGCGCTGTCCATCCACCGCGCTTGCGGTTGCAGGGACCATTGGGCTTTCAGTTATGGGACCGCGGTATGGGCTATGTGGACGAAATCCTCTCCACGGCACCCGGTGGCGTGGCTCTACCTGTGCTTTTCGTAAGGTACGCACCGCGCGCATGTACGGAAGTCATTAGCCACGGGCCACGGGCTGCCATCGCCTTAGCTAGGCGATGGCACCCTTGATCGCCGTAGTTGCCTACAGCAAAGGACGAGCAATATAGTAATGCACGGATGGCCCAGGGTTATGTAAGACACGCACTCGGCCGTTCATACATGGACTTTGAATTCGTATGGATTGGCAGCACCACCCGGCATGCCTAATTTCTGCTTTTTGCGCCAAGCGTCGTACCGCACGGGCCCGCCATAGGAATGAACGCAGCGACTAATCAACGCCCACATACCAACGGCCGATGCATGGCGCCCATTTGCACTCAGTGCCAACGATAAATCGGTTCATGGAGCGGAGTACAGCGGCCTGGACGGCTCCGTCCAGGTGGTGAACTGCACGGCGCCTGGCAGTTCCGATCCCTGCGCCTTGCAAGGCTATCCCAAGACCGTCATCGGCAGTCGCGTCTTTATCGACTTCAAGGTGCGCGACACCGCACACTCTCCCCGGCACACGGGACGTAAAGCACAGCGCCGCAACACCTCCACACCATTACACCTCCCAAGCACCGTAGGCCCGCCGAAGGCGTGTTGGCGAGTGTTTTGTTTGGTGAGAACTCCTGGCGCCCGGCGCTTCAATTCAGACGTGGCCTCACTCGGGTAACATGCATGACTTCCCATGCCCGGGACCGGCCCGGGCCTCTCCGCGCGCAGGGCTCGCAGGCGCGCTTGGACCTGCGCACACCGCTGATCCTCCAGGACCTGGTCCTGTACAACCTGGCGCCCGGGGGCGTGCACCCGCCGGGCACTCCAAAGTATAACATACTGGGGAAACTAGTGGCTCCCCCGCCCCCCCTGACCGGGCCGGATGCCCACTGGGCCAACAGCTCTCTCCCGCTGTGGTATCTGACCTACGACAGGTGCGCGTGGACGGCGTGCTCGGCACGCGATGTCCGGGCGAGCGGTGGGCAGGGCTGCGTAACGCACCGGTGGGAAGGACTATGCCAAGCTCTAGCTTCTTTTAGCAATTTGTAACGGACGGCAGGAAGAAGCATCACGTCAGAGGCCAGGAAACGCAAAGCGCGTTCACGTGCGGAGTTGTTCCGCGTGCGTGCGCCCGTTATGGCTGTCCACCGGGGCCCCCATGCACAGCACACATGCCGTTCCTTTGTGCCCGACAACGAGCGGCCCTCCACCTCAGGACGACCGGCGCGACTTCGGGTCCTGTGGTGCCGCGCGTCTTTCTGCGCAACGTGACACTGGTCATCCTGGAGCCCGAGTGGCGCGCGCTGGTTGCGGCGGTGCTACTGACGCACGCCCCAGACGCGGTCACGCTGCGATCGCCGCCGCCTTCACCGCCACCGTCGCTGCCGTCGCCGCCACCGTTACTGCCGTCACCGCCACCTTTGCTGCCGACACCGCCGCCGTCGCTGCCGTCACCGCCACCGTTACTGCCGTCACCGCCACTTTTGCTGCCGACACCGCCGCCGTCGCTGCCGTCACCGCCACCGTTGCCGATGACACCGCCACAGTCATCAGATGTGCCCTTCAATTTCAGGCGGCGGCTTCGTGGGCTCCTCGTGGGAAAAGGACGCAGCGATAATTGTGATCCCAGGAATAGAGTGTCAGCAGGCGGCGGACTGAAGTCCGACGGTTTGCGACAAGCTGCGCGTGCGGGCACTCCGCAGGGCGGCGGTTCAGAAAAGGGCCAGCCTCGGGCGGAAGTGGCCACCGGAAATCACGCCTCATCTTCAGGCCTATACCGCCTGCTGCATCGGCTGATGCAGTGTGAGTCCGGGTGGCATGCGCTGTCGGGGGCACATGCAGGCCCGAGGACGCAGGCGGCGAGGGAAGCTGGGGTGAGGGAGGGCTAGGGAACATTGCGCAGGCCATCGAGGACCGGGGTACCCCGAACACGCATGCGACGCGTCTTGCGAAAACTCAGCAGACAGACTTCGTTACAGTCCCCCCGAGCTGGGCTATCCGGCTTGCAGAACTGCAGAAGGGGAACTTGGGGGCCCGTAGGATGCCATGGTGCCCTGTTGGATTCTGGAGAGCGTCATCAGTCGTCAGGTGAGGGCTGGGACAACGGCCAAGCTCGAACTTCCATTCGAACTTCTGTCTACATACCCGAAAGGGACCTGACTGTTTGTCCAGCTGCGCAGACTTCGACGACAAGCTTGGTCAGATTTCTAAATCCTTTTCTAGCGCACATCACGTTTCTGCCTGTAACCACATCCAACAGGACATCTGTGACACGGACCCGTTTGTCCCTGGGCGACCATCGCAGATGTGCTCCCACCCCTCGCTCCAATCGTCTTTTACCCGGAGCCCTCGGCGCCGCCTCGGCCTCCGGGATTGCCACCCAAGCCCCCGTCGCCGCCGAAGCCCCCCAGCCCTCCACCCCCGCCGGCGCCGCCGCCGTCACCGCCGGCGCCCCCGCCGTCGCCGCCATACGCCCAGACCACGCAGCGTGCCTTAGTCGCCTTCGCTGAAGCCTCCATTGTAAGTTGCAAGATTATTGTCGGTGGCTTAGGTCGAAGCGTGGTCTGCCTGTGGAGCCGCGTTCGGTCAACCCCTCCATGAGTCCGTACATCCAGCTGTTTGAGAGCGATCTCTTTATCGCAACGTCTTGAAGTACAGTACGGTACCTTGTGATCGAAAAGGAAAACTGCCTAACGTCGGTGCCGTATCGTTATCCATGACTCTTTGCGCAGCCCCTGTCCTACGACCCCTCCTCGGGCACCCTGGTCCTTGCGGTGGCCCGCCACTACGGCTGGGAGGGAACCAACGTCACCATCAACCCCCGACTGCCAGACGACGCACCACCATCAGCGCGCATCTTACCCTATCCGGACCTCGTGCTGCCGTACAGTGAGCTTGCAGGTGCGGTACCTGAAATCTATGACGGGCTTGCCCAGATCCAGCCACGGTGCCGGGAGACCGGCCCATCGCGGTTGCAGCGATCGCCACGCAGGATGGGTTTGGTGTTTGTTTAGGGTCTTTGTTGAAAAGGGAACGCTTGCATATAGCGCCTTGGCGCGCTCGACGGAGCGCGTGTGCCATTTACGGCATGTCTGTGTGTGCTGGTCCTCCCGTCCGTGCCACGCTGCCTTCATGGTGCGCGGGCTTCAACCAACTTCCATACATCCGCTACCTTCGTGTCCGGTCCTAGATAGTCCTTCACAACACACCCGCGCCGCGTCATTCCAAACCGTCGCAACACCCCCCAGCTTGGAAACCTTGGCTTGTACCTCCCGACGCACACCTGACGGCCTGGCCCTCCGTGGAAGTTTTCGGGGATCTCGGCAGCAGTGGCTACTTTGCTCTCCATAGACACCCCACGAGCTGTTTTACCACAGTGGCCGATGGCATGGCCCTCCGCGCAGACATGGACATCAGCAGGCCCGTGGATTTTGTCTCCAGGCGCCACAGCCCTCCCCAGCCGTCCCAGCCGCTGCAGCCGCCGCTGGAGACTAACCCCGACGGCAGCCCCACACCTTCCAGCGGCGCTCCACGCAACCACAGCATTAGTGCTCCACCGCCAGAGACACATGCGCCCTCGCACATCACCAGCGGGCGGCGCAACAGCTGGGCCGTGCCGCTGGCAGCGGCCCTCTCCGCGGCCGGCGGCACGCTCCTCATTGCCGTGGCGGCCGTGGTGGTGAGGCGGCAGCTGCGGGGCCACTGGCGGCAGCAGTCTGACCAGTACCTGGAAGCAGCCGGCAAGGGCGGCGGCAGAGCTGGCTCTGAGAGCCAGGGGACGACAAAGAGCGACAGACTGTGGAGTGCCGTGTGCAATGTGGAAGCGGGAGGCAGCGCGCTTGACTCGCGGGTCGTCGTGGCCTCTGGAAAGGAGGGCCGGAAGCAGCAACAGGACGGCCTGCAGGCTAAATCTCTGCCCAAGAGCGACGGCAACAGCTCCAACACCACAAACCTTGCCTTGGCGCTGCAGCAGGTGGATGGGTGCATCGTACGACTGGCGGACAGGGCTTGGTCGGACTGTACCGCTGCATCGAGCGCCAATGCACGGCAATGCACGGCATCCGGCAGCGTCAACGCACGTGCGCACGGCAGTGATGTGCGCGTGTGCAGGAGGCAAACTTCCCGCGTGTGTCCAGCTTCCTTCCCGAGGGACTGCAGTGGTACGGTAGCTGGACAGGCAGGACAGCCCCCGTGGCCTCACTAGCCTCTCAATGTGTTACAATGACGCCACAACTATGGGAGGTTTCGGACCCAAGCAGAAAACCTGCGATTGCCAGACCCAACGGGACCCTGAAGGTTTTTGGACACAGCCGCGCCACCTCCATCACCACGCCCACGTGTTCTGTTTGCCTTGGTTGGCTGCAGGTCTGCCGCAGTGCGGTCAGCCGCGCCTTGGAGACGGTGCACGCTGACGCCGGTGGAGGGGCTGAGCAGGAGGAGCCGAGGAGCCGTGCGGGGCGGCATCGGCTGGCTGCTGCCACTGCTGCGAGCGAAGTCGACTACGGAAGCGGCTTTGCTGATGAGGAGTTTCTGCGGATCGTGGCGGTGAGTGGGGCTGCGCCTTGGTTGAGTGCGCACTCGCCCAAACGCAAACCGTGCCGCAGGAAAGAGATGGTGTTGGAGTCAGGATGAGCAACGCGCATGAGTCAGCCTGGGATGGAGTGGAGTGAGGGTATCTGGAGGTTCAATACAACAAGATACAGCTACTGATTACAAGGGCACACTGCCTCCGCGCGCTCTTCGGTATGGCCAGACTGCCTTCCAGGAGTAGTGCGTATCCGCCCCCCGCATGCTATTTGATGCGTGTGTCTTGATGGGGCAGGACCCAGCGCCCTTTCTCGCCTCTCCGCATGTAACCTTTTCACAGAAAGGAAAGCGGCAGTAACCTGTCGCCGTCCTCGCGGCGCCCGCTCCCACACCTGCAGCAACGGCATCTGAGCTTTCCGGCACGGCGTCGCACCCTACCTGAATGCCTCCAAACCTGCAGTGCACGGCGGCAACCCGGGACGCACGCACCCACACCGGCCCCTCGACTGCTTCCCAAACCGGCTGGCGGGCTGCTTTGCAGCTGTGCCGCTGTGTTTGCGTCAAGGCCCTCCCGAGCTTGCTTAACCGTATTGGCCCCCTCCCGGTAAATGCACGCCGTTCATGCCGCGGCGCAGGGCTACTTTGGCGAGATGCGCGCCAAGTCGCTCTCCGGGAGCAGCGGGAGTAATGGGAGCGAGCGGCCCGTGCGTATGGCCGCATCCACGACATGCGCAAACCGTACGCCAGGCGTTACCAGGACTATGACAGACGCCATCCGTTCCGTGCAGGCAAGTCTCTGCCCCGGTCTTGGGTCTTGAGTTATTTGCCCTGGGGTGTTATGTTTCTGCGGGAGCACCTTGTAATGCTGTAATACGGTCAGATAGGGGTGTGGAGTATCGTGGGTAAGGGCCAAAAAAGCAGACCCTTCGGCTACCTGCCTGGAGGGGGCACCCGAGAGGCGGGGACTGGCGATGCAGATGTGAAGGGCCACGGGAAGCTGACAGGTCAGTGGGGGCATTCCCATCGCGACGCGTGTTTGTCTGACGTCAGGAACTACGCCAAAGACGGCTCCAAGAAAGAAATCAGATGCAGTGAGCCAGCCAAGCATTTCAGTTCACACGACTCGATTTTGCATAGCAGAGCAGCCGCTATCCAAACCTACCGTCCCTCCTTACTTGGTGGCGACCCCCCCTGCGAAACAGGCCGAGCTCCAGGAGTGGGACTTGGAGGTTCAGGGCGTTCTGGGGCGCGGCAGCAGCGGTGTGGTGTACCTTGGCACGTGGCGCGGGCTGTCTGTGGCCGTCAAGATGCTGGTAGTGCCGGACGCGGCTGCAGCGGAGGGCCGCGCGCACCAGCGGGCTGCTCTGGAGGCGGCCATCTCCATGAGCATGGGACACCCGAATGTCGTAGGTGCGTGAAGGGCTGGGTCCATATATGCGGGTCGCATTACGTGGCATCACCTGCACTCCTTCCTTATCTTCTAGTACCATCTATACATTTGGGTATTGAGTATTGGATGAGCAGGCACAGCTCGACGCTGTCGGCGTGTGTCCGTACCGTGGTGGTAAGGCGTAGTACCGTGCTACCGTCATAATGTAGTGCTTCTCAAATCAACGGTACTGGGAGATGTCGTGCCATCCATGCTCCACGCCTTTTTGCTTGATTGTCTATCTCGCAATGCCCTCCCCAGCAACCTACACGTATCAACTCAAGCAGCTGGTGCACAAGCAGCAGTCGGAGGTTGACTCTCAAGCGCTGGAAAGCGGCGGCACCACGGGACAGTCCGCGGGACCAAGCCAGGTGGCGAGCGACGGGAAGGCGGTCGTCGAGATGGGCGGCGACGCGTACAAACTGTACATTGTGCAGGAGCTGTGCAACGGCGGCACGCTGAGACAGGCGCTCGGTGCGTGGGTGCGGGTGCCTTTGCCAATTCCAATATGGGCGCTGCGTTTGGCGACACTCCGCCTATCTATGGGGCTACGTTGCTGCCAGGTGACATGTTGCCGTACCCTCCAACAGCCGACTGAAACTGCCAACACACCTGCTTGCAGCTCAAGGAGTGGCGGGATCCGTGCGCGCGGGTGGCCCCGCCCGCGCCCTCGCCCTGCGCCTGGCCCTGGACGTGGCGCAAGGCATGCGGCACGTGCACGGCAGCCGCATCGTGCACGGAGACCTCAAGCCGGGTGAGGTCGGGACGCGCCCAGCGCACAGGGGCGTGCCGCATGGCCGAGACAGGGTTGGAAGTAATCGGCGGTTGCAGTCGGCGCCGTATGTGGCACACGTCATGCGGGCCCCGACGAGGAGCGTTGTCGCCTCAGTGCTAGATCCAATCCGTGCCGACCGCTGCCCTACATTGCCCGCAGATAACGTTCTCTTGGGGTACAAAGCCGATGAGGGCGGGCTGTTGGAGACTGGTCCGGGCTTGACGTCAGCGATGGCGGCCGGCAGCGGCGGTGGCGGCGACGACGCGGTGCCTTTGGTCGCCAAGGTGGCGGACTTCGGACTGAGCCTGCCGCTGGCCGAGGGCGCCACACACGCGTCGCACCGCTTCCAAGGCACACCCGCATACGCGGCGCCAGAGGTGCGGCAGAAAGCGCGTTCCGGACCTGGGCGTTGCTCCATGGTACCATGCCCCGCCCCGCCTCCACCAACGCGTGCTTGGATCATCCTGGCCAAGTACGCAGTTTTCGTCTGTCCATAATGCGCTGCCCTGCGTACGGCCGCCTATGGTGCCCCACTCCCCGCATGCAGGTCTTGGCGGAAGGCCGTGTCTCCCCCCGTGCCGACGTGTGGTCGTTCGGGCTGATGCTCATTGAGCTCTTCTACGGATGCACCCTCGAGGACATGCGCGCCCTTGCGCCGGCCGCAACTGCAACGGCCGGGCTCTCAGTTCATCAGTTGTTGCTGCAGGTACGCAGGGAACCCCCTCGGCTTCCCGAGACGTCCGGACCTCTTTGCATACCGGGCAGTTGGAGCAGCTGCAGCTCAAGGCGGGGCAGTAAAGCCCTCGGACGGGCTCTGGCATAGGCTAGGCGTACTGAATGCAGTACGTATAGTAACTGCGGACTGTGGCCTACCCTTACCCACCCGCTGTCCCAAATGTGCATGCTTCAATTCTGCCCCGCCTTGCCTGGCGCAGGACATGCTTGCCACCAGCCAGCACTACGGCAGGCTCGCCTTGGACTGTCTTTTGGTTGATGTTCGTGCCCGCCCCGACTTTGCGACCATCACCGCCCGGCTACTCGAGGCGCGTGACTCCTCATGCGACAACGACTCGGAGACTCTGATTCCCGACGGACTCAAGGATGACAGGCCTGTCTGGCTCGCCTAATCCGTCCCGCAACGTTTGGATCCTGTTCGGGCCCAAGGTGCTCCAGCGCCGGTGAATGAGTACGCGCGCTATCTCTGTCTGTGGCGTGGCACGCCGGGATGACTCGAGGGAGGCTGGCAGGATGTGTTCTAAACGTATTGGCTGTTGATGCCAGGCCTCCCTCGATATTCCCAAAGGCCGTGTCATAATGTAAGAGTATTCATCCTGTGTGACGCTTGTGTTTCTCATGTTTCTGGTAGGGCGCTCTTTGCTGGTTGTCCGTCGACCCGTTGCAGTTGCAGACATTAGCCTAAAGAAATCGGCGTTGCGATGGATGTGCGTACATGATGATTTACATGTGCTCGTGCTCACGGAGTGCCATACGTCTGTCTATGTACGACGATGTGCGTGAGCGAGCTGTACGTCATTGCTTACCGTTCTCGCACCATACGTATCTCAAAGCCGCCATGTCTCAGCCTACTGAGCACAGTCCGGCGGCGATGCCGGTTGGTATTAGCAAGCTGCATAAGAGAGGCGCAGATCAATCATGTTATTATCATGCATGTTATCACGCTAGCATCCCATATCATCGCTCTCCCTCCACTGTGGTGCTTGCTGCCATACGCGCCGGGCCCCTATGCCAACCAATGCTGCCGCAAATGGAGGTTCGAAAAGGACTGTTTTGGATCCAGGCCTTTGCCCAGTCTCCCGAGGCGCTTAGGGTTGGTAGCAACACTGTTGCACAAGGGCACATAGCTTCACTCGGGCTTTGGAGTCGATTGACAAAGTCTACAACGCATGGCGAGCTTAGCAGCTTGGCCTTGGTCGCCTTGGACGCGTCCTGCCACACACGTCACCTATTACGTGCACTAGTGAACGACAATTAGATAGCAGAGCAATGCCAGTACGGCCAGATACAGGTGCGCATGTGTACCGGGACCTGTACCCCATTCTGAGGCAGAAGTCCTTGTCGTGGCCACGTCCGGAACTCAGCGCTCCACCTAGCCCCACAGATGCCACTGTCGTCCAGGAATGGACCCGTGGGTCAGTAGGCGCTTACGCACGTCCCTGGGGTGCCCGAGAGCTCTGGGAAGGTGCGCAGTTGCCGTTGGCCGCTTGTTGGCAGTGCAGCCGCGACGTGGGTCCGGGCGTGTCCGGGCCATCCTCTGCTGGCGTGAAGGTTATGTGCGTGTAGCTCCGTGTTGTTGCATCCCCCGGGCAGCGCAGTATGCGGAAGGCATTGCACAGTGAAGACTGAGCGTCCTTCAATCCCAGAGCCATTGGCAAAGGAGTGGAGTGAGGCCAGAGGCTGCTGCATTCCCGTCCGAATGAGTCCCGGACAGAGCCCGTTGGTCCCGTCATGAATCAGATTTGTGTAGAAGCCGAAACAGGGAGGCTACCTCTACGGTCATACACACCCGAAGGTGTGACTGTAGATTGCAACTTGTTTCAAAGCCGTTGACTGTAGTCCCTTGCCCCCCGATCGCTATCATTCTCTTGGAGCAGCAACAGTCATGAAGCCATGAGTTACACACGACCAAAAACTTAGATGCCTTGATCGACAGCCGTACATTTAGGAGCAGGAGATCAGCCTTTGAGGGGCATCATGTGCACTGCGGGTGGCCAAGCACCCTGGGAAGGGCTGAACGGCGAGTCCCTTTTCCAGATGGGCTCAATCCCACCAAACAAGATCTCCAATTCTCCATCGGAATGTGCCTACTGTCTTCCGGCGGGCGCTCCGGCCTGCGCACCTTCACGCATACATACACGTAGGGCCTCCATCCCGGGGAAGAACCCCGCAATGCTCGTACTACCGCTGCCGGGGCTTCAGCACAGCAGCAGCAACCCGTAGGGCAACATGCGAACCCTTAATTACTGCCAGCAGCGACGTTGATCCACACGGCTGAAGCTTAGGGCACCCAGACATCATGCCCCTGTCTCAGTAACACCAGCTTAGGTACAGCTTCCATAGCTGGAAGCTGTACCCAACCTGCTGTACCCCAGCTGTACCCAAACCCAATGATGTGGAGTTTGGCATCAGCCCCCGTGTCCCACCCTGCAAATGCGCAAGCTGGACTCAACCCGGCATCCGTGGCCGCGTTCCTGGTCTGGTTCCCGACCAACGCCGCATCTAGCCGAAACAGCCACCCGAAGCTGCAACGCAGGGGCGCCGACCAACGACTCGCAAGGTGGGATTGCGTGCAGTAGGGGCCAGTGCGAAGCGAAATTGCCGAATGCGACACATGATAGCTAGCGGTGGGCGAGCGCTACGAGATTCCGAACGAGCGCCCCTTCGATCCGGCCTCGCGTCAACCGTTAGTACCGCTCCTGCCTTCTCTTTGCCGCACAATCTACGCTCCTTGTTGCAATACATCATTTTGATATAGGTTACCTTCGAGCGAGCTATAACCGTTCGCCAGGTTCAATCCTGCGTGACTGGAGCCGTATTGCCGTGCTTGGCGCAGCTGCATAGCTCCTCAAGCTTCCGGACGATGACATCGAAGCCAGGGCGATCATGGGCCTCAACCGACAGGCAGGCGGCCACGAGCTCTGCGTAGGTGCGATGGGGTGACTCCAGCATGTCCTGCAAACAGCCATGGGCGCGCACGCCTTCGCTTGGTGTATGGCAACACAAGGGTAGCTGCTGCTATTACTTTCCTAACTGGCCGAACTGGCTTTGCAGAGTGCCAGGTGCTGCTCACTGACCACGCATGCCGGCATCTGCAACGAAGCGCACTCTCTTGCTGCATAAGTAGCGAGCCAACCGTACCTCGATGAGCTCAAGGCATAGGCGCGCGACGCTGCTGTCCCCGCCTTCGGGGCCCAGCAGTGAGGCGTACACAGCGGCGATGTCCTCGAGCGCACACCCGTAGAAGAGCTCGATCAGCATGATCCCGAACGACCACACGTCGGCACGTGGGGACTGCCGGCCCCCCATGAAAACCTGCACGGCGCACAGCACACGGCACACATCAGGCTTGTGATCGTGCATCGTGGCAAATCATAGTGGCCCCGAGAATTGCCCCCCGAATAGCCGTTACACTCACCTCCGGTGCGCTTCTCGCTGGCGTCCCCTGCCACAGCTTGGACGCGTGCGTGGCGCCCTCGGGGAGCGGCAGGCTCAGACCAAAGTCCGCCACCTTGGCGGTCAGCTGGGGCAGGCCAGATTCGGGCGGCGTCTGTGGCTTCGCGTCCTCCACTCCGTCCACCGAGCCAGATCCCGGCGCCCCACGAGGCCCACCCGTGGCTGGGTGGCACACCAGAAGGACGTTCTCTGCACACGATAGAGCAGGAAGATAGAGGTTGAAGTAATGTAGCCCTAAGGGCTTAAGTGTACCAGTGCCCTCAATCCCTGCACGTTCCTAGGAAGATTTGAATCTGGGCTTACAATGCAGTTTTATCGCTTCCTTACTAATGAAAAGTCGTGCAGATTCGGGCCGCGATCGAATTGTTTTTCGACTTTCGTTGGGCCGGGGGTCGCTCCAGGGATGGAGGGCCGCGTGCCCGAGGCGTGTTTGCCAGCTTTCCGGGCCCTAATAAGGGACAAAAGTGCACCCCTTGCAGGACCTGTAATGCCCAATTCGCCAACACCCAACCATCATCTAGAAGTAGACTCCCAGCCTAGCTGAAACGCGCACCGTGCACGCAAGCGTCAATGGACGTGTGAGCGGCCCATGGGTCATATTGGGGGAACTCCACACTCCGCTGTAGCTCGTAGGGGTCCGGACTTACCCGGCTTGAGATCTCCGTGCACAATGCGGCTGCCATGGATATGTTGCATGCCCTGCGCCACGCCCAGGGCCAGGCGGAGCGCCAGCAGACCGCGTGGGCCGCCACTGCACACGCTCCCTGCCATGCCTTGCCCTGGGGGCAAGAAGTTTGGGTGGCGGAGGTTACAGGGAGTCCGTCCGAGTAAGCAAGCTACGCAAACAGCGTGTAGACATACGCGACTGCACAACCCAAACGACAACACATATGGCCGGCAAAGAAATGACACTGTCGTGCCCGGATGCCAACTGCACTTTTGCAATGTACAAATTGGAATTTCTCACTGCCTGCTTTCTACTTTAACGAACGGAATTGCGCAAGCGAGTCAAGTAATTCGAGGGAGCAAACGCGGCTTACTGATGGCGCTGTGAAGGGTGCCGCCGTTGCACAGCTCCTGCACGATGTACAGCTTGTAGGCATCCCTGATCTCAACAGACACCTTCTTGTCTTCTTTTGCGGGGCCGACCTTCATGCCCGTAGCGCTGTTTCCTGGGGATCTGGAACCAACCCCGATACCAAGGTCCATGTATATTGACGGCTGTTGGACGAGAGTCTTGAGCTCGTATGTGTACGTCGCTGCGCGTGGGGATGAGGTACGAATTTCGGCCATTCATGAAGAAGGCCGCATATCTGCGTGACACGACTTGCCTATGACCGACGATGAGCACGGTCGTAGGGCTGAGGGAACATGAATCAGGCGTTTGGTGGCCTCAGGCCGTACATGCAGGGAATCGCAAGGACTAAGTCGGGGACTTACCCACTATGTTGGGGTGAGACATAGCCATGGAGATGGCCGCCTCCAGCACAACCCGCTGCCGGGCGCCGGTCTCCGCTGCATGTGCCTCCGACACGATGATTGTCTTGACGGCTACGTCAAGACCGCGCCACATCCCACGGTAAACCACACCATAAGCACCGCTGCCAAGGGCGGCCATCACCTTCAGCTCGGCACCCCCTAGTTCGGCCTGAGGCGTGGTATTGGAACGCCAGCAGTACGGGGTGGCCAAATTTATGCGGCAAAACTCGACCATACACCTCGACCATACAACACTGTTGGCAGCTCAACGGCAGTGCCGCCGAAGTGGAGTGGAGAATCACGGCCGCAAAAGCATGGGGAAAAGGGTGTGGAACCTAAACGGTAAGCATCCCTTTTACACTCTGCTTGCGCGTGGCCCCAGCAATCCTCCTCGCCCGTGTCAGCTCCGATTGGTGCACATATTCATTTACCGTCACCTGCCTTCGCATGAAGCGTTCGCTTGGTTTACCGTAGTGTTGTCATGCTTCCGTACTCGTCAGTGCGTTGCATTGGCGTGTATCATTATCGGCGTTTTATTTGTTCGTGGTTCCTACCGGTCGCGTGTTTTAGGCCGAGGCAGCACCCGTTGCCCCTGTCTCGTCCTGCTTTTGGGCAGTAGGCCCATGAGCAGCTAGCAGACCGGGACGAGTACAACACCCCAGGCTGATTGAGGCCGGGCAGCCCTCTCACTTGCAAAACGCGTATGGCCCGTGACAGGTCCCGATGTGTGCCGGGCCGTTGGGTCAAGGGCACCGAGCGCGTGCTAGCCTCCGAGGACCTCTGCACCGAGTCTGCCTCCTCCGCCTTGCGCATCAGCTTGCCCCGTAGCGCATCGAAGTACACCTGTGCATGAGGATTCCGTGGGTGCATGCCGCCGGTTTCGGAAGAGGCTTAGGAGCCTGGAAAGGAGGCTGGGACAGTGGAAGGCTTTGCTGGAGTCGGGCTCAGGTGCTTGGCAACAGGGAGAAGGACCTATGCTTATGGATACTACTCCTGAGAGGAAGAGCCTCCTCCAGAGACACATGATATGACATATGCTCCTGGACACCCCATGAGCCGCAGCAATGTGCCGACGCGCGTCAGCGCGCGTGCACCGCATGCCGCATGAGCTGTTTGTCGCTGTAACAAATCAGTTCAGGTATCATCGATGCCCCGCCGTGTGAAAGATGCGGGGACGCTGCAAAGGCAATCTTACCATGAAGCTGCACACAACTATCCGAAGGAGCGGATGTGATGTCGAGCGGCAATACGTGGCGCATCATGGCGCATGGATGGGCCGATGCGGCACAATTTGCAACAACTCGCTTGCGCTGGAGCAAGCTGCTCCGTGTCGATGCAAGGAGGTCACCGCATCACACAGTTGCCCACTCACACTAACATCCTGGAGGAAGGTCTGGTCGTCAACGGGCGCTGCGGGTGCGCCTCCACCACTGGATGCGACCGCAACGGGCTGCGCCCCACCGGCGGCTCCGTGAACAGCTCCTGTGGATTGGCCGCGGTTCGACGTGCGCCGCATGAGCGCCTGGCACACGGCGCGCTGATTGGCCTGCGGAACGAGGTCACGGGTCTGGGGGTGAGGCGGCGGCTAGGTGGCGATCAGGCGCAGAGAAGAGGTGCGCTACCGAACGAACCGTGGAACGTGCAGGACAACGGCACGCGTAGCTGGGCCCTTTCCTTCAATCACGTCTAAGTCCCTCCTTCGGGGGGATAGGCGTGCGCCAAGGCGCCTTGACGAGGGGACAACCGAGGGCTCCCATGCGCGGACCCGTACCCGGCCCATGCCAGTAAGCAGCTCCGATGGAACACAATGTTCCCCCGCAGTAGGCGGTCGCCTGTCATCCCGGAGCCCCCAGGCGCCTGCGCCTGCTACGCATCCCAGCCCAGCCCAGCCACGCCCAGCCCAGCCCCACCTGCGCAACAGCGTTACTCCGTCCTGTCGTTGCGGCACTGCTTGGGATGCCGGAGGTGGGCGTGGGGGGCGTGCTGGCTTCCCAGCGGCCCCCGCTCCCGGCCGCAGACGTACTCTTCAGGTACATATCCGAGAGCTTGTCAACCCTGCGCGGCAGGGGGCCAGAGTATTCCCCAGAGGCCCCGCCAACGCCCATGGCCAAGCGCAGCTCGGCCCGCCTGCCCGCCGGCTCTGGGCTGCAGATGCCCGAGGGCTCCTTCAGCGTGCAGCCAGTAGGCGTACTGCTGCCACCGCGGGACTCGGCGCCGGCACCTTCCTTGGCGGCGCAGCCAGCCTCGATACCGCCGGTAGTGTAGGTCTGGCGGCGCCGCCGCCGAAGGACCGACAGGACCACCACTCCGGCGGCGGCGAGTAGCAGCGTCGAGCCGACGGTCACAGGAAGGGCGATTGACAGCGGCGCAGCCCAGACCGGCCGACCAGGCGCGCTGGTGCCCGACGGAGGCGCAGCGGGCGGCTTGGCATCCCGCATAAGCGCTTTGCCCTCCTGTGTTTCCGAGTCCGCACCCGGCTGCCATGGAGACGGTGATGGTCGCGACGTCTTAACCAGGACATAATCACGGAGCGGCGCTTTGTTGGGACTTGGTAACGGAGGCGGGGCCGGCGTGAAGTCCAAAAACACTGCCGTGTCTACATCTGGCAGGGCAGGGCGAGGCAAACCCACCCGGACAGATGGAGGAGGACAGCGGCGCGGTTCAGTTGTATTGCAGCATTGGCATCTGCCTGGGGCAGCAAAGACGAACTGCCATGCGGCTGGCGTTGAGCGTTAGGTGAAATGCCACAGCCGGCCGCGCAAAAAGCGCTGGCGAGAGCTGCGCACAAGGTATGCGGATGTCACCGGGGCCTTGCAGCATGGAAGCGAATCGAACCAGCTGCACTGCACGCTCCCATCCTGCAGCTGTTGGGAGGAGGGACCCGGAGCCGCGCAGGCTGGCCCACGGGCCGGGTGGTATGGAGATGTGCGCTGGCGGAGGGCACGCACCTCTGCCCCGCACGCGGCGAAGCGACACGGCAACGGTACACGGCGCGCACCCTGGGGCCCGCCTAGCCGGTTCTGGGGGCGCAACATGGACGCGACGCACCCGCAAGCTCCTTGTACGGCAACACCAAGCCGTTGAACGGCATGAGCTGCGCGCCAGGCGGAGCGTCCACAGGAAGCTGGTGGGTGATGGTGACGTCCGCCCCCGTCCAGCCGTAGTGTCGAGCCACAGACAGCACCAGTGTGCCCGAGGAGGGGTCGTACGACCGGACCTGTGGGAAGGAACAAGCGCAGCAGCGTGGGACGGCGTTACCGAAGTTCGCCTGGGGACAGCGGTCACCGGTTCCCCGCAGCCGCGCCATGCACGCACATGGCTCGACACAGGCACCGTACCACATCGCAGTGGCAGGGCTGGCCACCGCACGTGCAGTGCAGTCGTACAGGCGCATCTGCACCTTACTAGCGCGCGCACCTTTGAAGCTGAGGCGAACAAGAGCAGGTTCTCCAGGGTCGTACTCGAGTACGGCGGCGGAGGCGGGGGCTGAGGGGGAGCCGGCGGCGGTGAAGGCAGTGCAGGCGGATCCGGGTGGGAGGGCCGAGCCGGTGGTCCCGGGGACGTGGGCGGCCTCGGTGGGAACGGGGGCCAGAGCGGGGGCGCGGACGGAGCTGCAAGGCAGAGAGCAAGGGGATGGTGCCGAAGCGAGTCCAAGGTTGTGAAAGAAGTGGCGCATGCATGCAGAGAGGAGTAAGTAGGAGCTCAGATGCGAGGCGGGGTGGCGAGATGTCTTGCGATACCACGTACAGCAGCCGCTTATGACTTTATACAAGAGAGGTGTGCGCATTCACGGATCGGGGCACATGCCATGCGTGTCAGATGCACGCTCAGACTCCCGCGGGCGCCCCGTATATGAAGTCGCATCGCGGCAACTCAACACGGCCTGATCTACACACAAGGAGAAGGTCGGCCGCTGCCATCCAGCAAGCGCTCCAGCACAAAGCGCCAAGGGTCTTCTCCTACCCCGTATGTACCTTGGGGAGACCGCGGCGGCTGGGGCGGGCCAAAGAACCGAGGCCGCGGGGGCGGCCGTGGCCTAGGTGGTGCCGGTCCTGGAGGCGGAGATGGTGGCCTCAGCGGCGCGGCAGGGAGCTCTGGAGGCGAAGGCTGTCGCAGGGCGGGTGCCTTGGGCGGCGTCCGCGGCCTGCCCTGCGCCGCCTGCAGCTCCGTCGCCGCGTGCTTCATGAGCACTGCCGCCACCAGCGCGCGCCACTCTGGCTCCGGAACCACCAGCGTGACATTTTGGAGGTGCAGGAGCGGGGAGGTCTGGCGGACCACGCTCCTGCGGAGGGAACACAGCACGGGAGTGAGAGTGTGCTGCATGCCGCACAGTCGCGCTACACCTACAAGGGCACTTCAAGACACATGCGACCGTACCTTGTCCCCGTACCAATAACAATTGGTACTGGTTCTGCCTCTGGGCTTTGCGTGCAAGAAACGATTCTAGAGCAGGTCCGCACCTGTCGTAGGAAAAGTGCCACAGTGGCAGCGTGCTGTTGCCCCAGGGCGCGTCCGGTCCCTCCAGCCCGCCGGCAGTGCCGTTAATGCCCCCGGGCGCCAAATTGTACAACACCAGGTTCCGGAGCGACACAGGACGACGCAACTGGAAGCCGCCAGCCATGCCCTGGCAGGTAAGGAGCACCAAGGACAATGGTGCAAGCCAAGCAGCCGAGCAGGGCAGTCGTTTGGCTGCGGCCTTTGGGACAGTTAGACGCCGCCGCGCTCCTCAGCTGTGCGTCCCTCCATGGGGAGATACATCTCTGAGGCGTGTCGTGGGAGCCAAGGCCCATGCAGCTCCACCGTCGACCCGGCACGTCAACAAACTATCGTATTGATGGGAAATGGGCCAATTTGTGAGTGAAGCACGCTCAGTTGATGCCTCCCCGGGTTCCCATCAACTTGAGATCAACCTGCTCCTGCCGACCCTCCAGTGGACGGTATAACATGGCGCACTGGCAAGCTCAGGCACCATGCCCTCACCTTGAGGTCGGTGAAGGTGCGGCCCCCAACCAGCTCGGGTGCATAGCCGCTGATTGTGCACACAACGCCCGTGTCTTCCGAACCGGGGCCCTCCTTGCCGCCAGCAACGACGGAGCTGCCGTTCGTTCCACGGAGCGAAGTGGAGTTGTCGTTACGCCTGTCAGGTTGCAAAGGAGAGGAGGAAGGACAGCGGCGGAAAGGCGGGGAGGGTCGAGGGGGGACACGGATGAATCAGCCACGGGTGGGAGGCGGTGCATTTCACGCCAGCCGAACAAGAGGTAAGACAGCGGAGGTACCTAAGCCTCTGCGCGTCCGGCGGCGCGGCCGGATGCCAATTCAAAAAATATTCACAGTGTACATGACACGGGCCCTCCTGTGCCGGCGTCGCAGCGCCAGCAGCAAGCAGCCTCCCAGACTCTGACACGACGGCAAGCCCTCCGGGAAGGCCCCGTGTTGTCACGCAGGGCCATTCACCCGCCTTCCAATGAAGGTGACTTGCGCCCTGCCTGGCGGCTGCCCGCACACGCGGTCCTGGTCCGCCAGCGCCTCCTGCAGCCCGGGGGCCAGCCACAGCCCTGCGGGGCCCTGGGGAGCACAGGAATGGACCACAAGTTAGGATCACCCTGGCGAGGGGACGCACAGAGCCGGGTACTGAAGTTCCACCTGGGTCTTGGGTTAGCCTGGCGGGTTCAGGTGCAGTTTCCCTCCTAGCTTGACCCCAGGGGTGAGGCAAGCGTGGCGTCATGAGCGGGCGCGAGGCAGTGGCGCGAGGCCTGCGCACGGCTGGTTGCGTGGTAAGGTGGGATGCCTCAGAGCCTCGAGCTCCTGTTGTTTCGCGTGCTCATGGCAGCGCGACTGTTGTGTAACATTTGCGGCGCTTGCATACCGGTGTGTGTCGCCATTGCACTACTGCGCTTCGCAGCGTGCGGGTGCTACAGGCACGCACCAACTCCAGCGCCGTCTCTTCGTCTCCGTGCAGCAGCAGCGGCGGCCAGACCCGCGACTGCGGCAGCAGCTCCATGCTCCCGGGCAGGGCCGCGTAGGCGGAGGCGGACAGCAGCGTGCAGTTGAGCAGCAGGACCTGGAAAGGGGAAGCGAGTGGGACAGTTCCTGTGTACGGTAGGAGGGAAGGTGGTATGGGAACTGGACCGCAGTGGACGATGTCAGTGAAGCGGTTCACCCAAGGCGGTTCGAGGTCGCCCACAGGCCGCCGTCTCGCCTTGTCGAGTAACCTGGATCAGGATCGTCTGTCACTCCGGATTTGGATCTGGAATAGATCTCACCGTCGGCTGCACCTCTAATCTCGTGACTTGCAGCCGTCGGACTGCGGGTTTGTCTTCGGCAAGGCTGCGGCTACGGCCCGCCATATCCGATGTCGCCACCTGGTTTAGGGTTCGGGAGTGGCACGCTTGGTTGCGTCAGCGTTAGGTGCTGCACTCGTGGCGGTGACACACAGCACCGGCGTGTCTTCAACAAGGAGCGCTGTGGGCGTGTACCCAGAGCGACTCGCCTGTAGGCTGATGTTGAAGAGCCCGGTCTCGGTGCCGGAGGTGTTGCGCGCAGCCACCCCCTCCAGGAAGGCCAGCTCCTCGTCGGGCAGCACCAGCGTGCAGCGAGTCAGCCGCACCCAGGGACCGGGCCAGTCGCCAGGACTGGGGCGAAGAGGCACAAGCCGACACACGAAACGGAGGTTCACGTGTAAGACTGTATGCATCAGTGAGCGGATGGGTCATGGCTTGGGGCACGCAGGTGTATCTTTGCCAACTAGGGTCACTGATCGGCCCATTTGGGTTGAGCTATCCTCACCGTTCGTCCCGCCGGCGGCAAAGGGCCGGGCAGGTGCCAGGGCACGGAAGCATGGAAAGGACATGAGCAAATGCCGCCAGCCACAATCCATGCTGGGCAGGGCAGAAGCTAGTGCTTCCAAGCATAAGGGGAAAGGCCCTGAGGGTCCATGCGGCAGCAGCAGCGCACGAGGGCCCCGGGGCCAACGGCGCGGCTACGCCACAAGAGCGCACAGACGCTCGTCGCTCCTGGCAAGCAAGCCCTTTCCTCCTCCCCACCGTCAAAAGTAGCCCGGGTCCCGGCCCCACCTGACGGCAAAGCTCAGAGCAGACACTGCCAACAGGTCGGCTGGGCTGCTCGGGTGAGCCGAGTACGGCAGGTTGACGAGCGTCAGGTCACGGAGGTAGACCACCGTTGGGCTGGCCGCTGAGGGGCTGCCGCCCGCGCTGCGCAGCCACTCCCACGCGTCCTCCCGGCCCGCCAGGTCCAGCGTCGTGGAGCTGTTGGGATCGCCGCGGAGCACGAGTTGGCCCTGACCTGCGGGTAGCGTCACCTGCGAGGGGCAGGGCGTGGAGTCAGGAAGCGCCACACGGAGGCGCCAGTCGGCCGGCGCCTGGGCCACACCTGGCGGTTGATGAGACACCTATACGGCAGCTCGGCAGGGCGGGCGTATATTAAAGCTAATGCACGCGAGACGGGAGCCCCTCCCGACTTGAAACCCCGGCATGGAACAGGCCCACAATGAGCGGCCCCGCCGACCAAGCGCGATGGCATGCGGGACCGCCGCCCATAAGTCCGGACTGCCTGATGGCCTGGCGCATGCCACGAGGTTGCCGAGGCCCCGACGCCGACGGCCTCTCGGCCCCGTTCCCGCCCTTTCGCTCACCGGCCAGTATCTGCCGGAGCTGGGGGCAAGCGTCATGTTGGACGCCAGTGCGACGGACACGAGTCCCTGAGTGGACCGCAGCATATCCGCCGACAATGTGCGCAGGCCCCCCGCGCTGCCACCCGCCACTGCAGCCGCCGAGCACGGGTACGGCATCTGCAGCCCCGGCTTGGGATTTGGGAGCACTGTGTCGTCGGGGCACGTGATGGTCACGTTGCGCCAGCGCACCTCCCCGCCGCCACCCAGGCTGCCGTCGGGCCCCCGTGCCCGCGAGTCGAAGCTGCTGATCGCAATGGAGCCATTCAGCATCGACACGCCCGAAGTGTAGGGCCACGCATCGGTGCTGCTGCACAGGGCGGTGAAGATGGCCTGCAGCTCTCGCCGCGCGACCACGAGCATCACATCTTCGAGGACCAGCGTGGCCCCGTTCGGGACGCGGAAGGGCGCCGGCGGCGCCAGGAATGGGAGGGAGAGGCTCCAGAGCGGTCCCAGCGGCTCGTCGATGTCCTTCAGGTACAGGGACAACGCCGTCAGCTTCAGCTGCTGGCCTGCAGTCAGAATGGGAGGCGAGGCGGGGCGCTGCGTGAGGAGGGCTGAGGATGCCAGCTGGGTTGCGGACGCGTCGGCCTCTGTCGCTTCCATCTGTCCTGACGGAGAATAGGCACACCGCACACGTCGCGGGACGAGAGCGGTTCGTGGGTGCGCGATGGTTGGCAGCAGGTGCGTTCTTGGCCAGAGCGCACTCCATCATCCCGCTGCGCCGCGCCGGGTGCCTTCCGCGGCCGCGTCCCAAACAGGTTACAGGTTACACGTCCGTCAAAGCCGGGGGGGCCATGGACAAACGCACCTGGTTGGAGCGCAAGCATAGGAAGTCCTGCTTGAAGGACGTGATTAACACGTGCCCACGTGATCACAGTATAAAGGTGTGCATCGACTGGCGGAGGTGGCGGTGGCAATGGTGCAGGCGGAGGATGAGGTGATGGCGGCAGTGTGATGGCCGCCGCAGCGCCCGCGCCGCCCCCGGGTCCCATGGTGCCGCCTCCGGCGGGGCCTTTGACCGTAGAACCAGAGCCCGCCCAAGACACCTCAGGAGGAAGGAAGGCCAGCATCATATCGGGAACTGCGCTTCCCCTCCCCACGAGAATGAAGGATGTCGCATTGGCGGGAAGCTGCCGAACGTTGCTTGCGGGGGCTCCGCTATTCGGGGAAATGGACAGCACTCCGCTTGGCACAGCCTCGCGCGCATTCCCGGCGGCCAGCAGCTCGTCCAGGAATATGGGCTGGTAGAAGTCGACTTTCAGCACTTGGCCGTCTGTGCGCTTCAGCGTGACGAGCATGAGGAGCCATGGCAGGACGCATCGCGCTCTGCAACAAATGTACAAGACGAAAGCAAACGCATATATCACATGCACTTTGCCTGCGATCATAAACTGCCGCGCCATGCTGTCGCTTACCCAAACTCGTATCGCCAATTCATCATGTTCTACTTATTCGCCCTTTTATAAGATTCGTGTTCTTAAAAAAACTACGAAGCTCTAGGAGCTTGGAAATTCGTCAGGACGTCCTAGTACGTCAGTTACCTCGACGAAAGAATTGATAGCTGGGAACTCGCTGACAGAACCAAAAGTCATCATTCAGTTCCTATAAGGGCATACCTGTGCTAAGAGGCCATGTCTGTGAGGGCATACCTGCTGTACGTGCTAAGAGGCCATACATGTCAAGAAATTCGTTACGACAGGCGAAATCCCGGCGCAGAGACATGAGCTTAAAGGATTGCATTATTCAACAAGGTCAGCTCACGATTACTGGGACTGCTCGAGTACGTCGCAGTCCCGTGGGCTAACCATTCTGAGCTTCATGAAGACTGCAAGGCATCCACCTCAAATAATCTATAGTTTTTAGTTAGTTTGTAAACAAGCCTGCCCATTAGTCACTGGTAACCGTGAGGTCCGAGCCGGTCGTCGTCCAACTGAAAGCAATACAGTATTTTTGTATCCTTGTTGCGCTGTTGCACTTGTAGACTGGGCAACACGAGACGAGCTGCTAGTGGTAGAGCTGCACTTCAAGTGGAAGTTGCCATCATGGAGGCCGTGGGCCGCTTGGCGGTTGCACCAGCCTCCTTTGAGGCATTGATGTGTGCTCGTTTGGAGTACAAAGATGTCGCCAATGTACCTTTCGCCGTTCTTCCGCATCCCTCTCAGCCCCCTGCAGCGCCATCCGCTGGCCAGCAGCTGCGGCTCGTGCGGCTCGTGCGGCGGCCGTACAGGCTTGGGCTCAAGCACGGGAGGTTGCCTCAGGCACCGTGTCAGAGCTGACCGGGTGGTGCTGTAAAAAGGAAAACAGAGAAGTGAAGGCCTCTGCGATATCGCCGGGCGGGACGAACGTCACATGTCTTACTCTGTACCCGCCCGCCCTATTGGAAACGTCGCGCCTTCGGGCGTGTATGGCCGTAGAGGCGGGCTCCCTCTTTCTGTGCAGGTTTCTCTCTTTTGTCGCCCTTTCATTGGGCGATCCGGCTTATCCGGCTATGTCTGCTGGGCTCTGCGGAGCCCAGTTGGCCTCACAGATACAGATAAAGATTACAGGCTCCCCAGAGGGGCTGCAGGTCACACGAGCCCATTGGCTCCCGACCCGCCATAGCAGAGTGGGTGAAACACCCGTTGTCTTAGTGCTTTGGGCTGCTTCTGCATGCGGCCATGTCAACATGCCCCTGACCGCTGCCGGCCACATCGCCTCCTGACTCCGTGTTTCCTTTCGTCATTCCAGGTCTGTATACAGCCGGGGGGTGGGCTGGGCGCACGACGGTCTAGTAACCGCTGAGCGCCGTTGGACCGGTGACCGCGACAACAACAACAACAACAACACAGCTCCACCTGAACAAGTAACGGTTCGCCAGGTGAAGTTCGAC
>LSYV01000016.1:679480-692195 GCA_001584585.1 Gonium pectorale
GTACCCGCCCGCCCTATTGGAAACGTCGCGCCTTCGGGCGTGTATGGCCGTAGAGGCGGGCTCCCTCTTCCTGTGCAGGTTCTATGCAGGGCCGTGAGGCCCAGAACACGAAACACAAAGAGCACAACGTGACACAGACACCAACTTGGCGCTGTGAGGGCACATATGCAAACTTGGCAATTGCAGAAAAGAACCTGAGCGGTTCGTGGGTTTAGTGCGCATTGTTGTGAGAGAAATCACCCGTACGGTAACAACCGTGAAAGTATGCTCCTCAGGGCCGAAACCCTACGCACTATCACAAGTGCCCAAAATCATACAGCATCCAGCCTCCGGACTCCATGTACTCAATCTCCACGCCCTTCCGCCACCGTGGGGGCAGACCTTTCCCATGCAACTCGTCGAACTTGCCCTGGCGCGCTTTGCGAAGCGCGCAGCCATGCACGGTCAGGTAGGGGGCCACCACCACGCCCCCCGTGCGCCTGATGGCATTGGCATCCGAAAGGAATGGAAGGAGCCCACAACCGATTGCCGACCAAGCATACGTAGGAATGACGTGACAGAAAGAGGGAGCCCGCCTCTACGACATGACAGACCAGCCTTACGGTACACGCCACGGCGCCGCAAGGCAAGCGGGTCATGCGCAGCGGCCAGTCGTCACACCATGGTCAGCACTCCCGAGCTTGACGCTAACCCGCCATCACGCCCGTACTCGCGCACGGATCTTGTTGGTCCTAACTCACTTGGGACGGGCTTCATGACAGCTGATGGATCTATGAGCACAAGCGACCGGCGCACTACAGAGCAGCGTGCAAGTCGTTAGACTACATACGATCATGAGGATCTCTGGAAAATCTAGCACCACTGGGGTCTCAGTTGGATGTCTTTTATCATTCCAGGTCTGTGTACGGCCCGCTGCGCGGGCTGGGCGCACGAACCGGTAACCGCTGAGCGCCGTCGGACCGGTGGATGCGACGGGGGGGACGAACGTCACATTACCCACCCGTCCTACTGGAAATGGTGCGCCTTCGGGCGTGTATGACCGTAGAGGCGGGCTCCTTCTTCCTCTGCAGATTTCATTTTTTTTGCGAGCTGCAGGGTCATGCCTGAGCTGCGTACCTGCACGCTTTTACAGGAAACGTTGCGCCTTCGGATGTGTATGTCCGTAGAGGCTGGCCCCCTCTTATCTGTGCAGATTTTCAACTTTTTTATGCGCACGTGCAGCCCTCAGCCCTCCGAAACGGCTCACTCTCATTATACTCAAGTCATGTCAGCCATGGGCCCCAAGTGGCTCCCTACCAAGCGTCCACGGAGGCCTGCCTCATGTGCATGACGAAGAAAGCGCACAGATGTATTCAGGGCCTTGTGACCATCGGCGCCTCAGGGCCCCGAGCCGCGTGCACATGGGCAAGCATGCAAAGCGTAGGTGACAGCACATGCTGTGCCCCACAAACACTCTTACGGGGAGAAAAGAGAAATCTGCAGAGAAAGAGGGAGCGTCTCTACGGTCATACACACCCGAAGGCGCGACGTTTCCGGTAGGGCAGGCGGGTACAATTCAAGGCATGTGACGTTCGTCCCGCTCCCCAAAGACCGACTTACCAGCTTACCCGGTGTGTCGGACTTCACCTGGTGTACTGCAAGGTTTCAGGGTTGAGCTGCGGTGGTGGTGGTATCACGGCCTCCGGTCCGACGGCGCTCAGCGGTTACCAGACCTTCGTGCGCCCAGCCCGCCCAGCCCGCCGGGAGCAGACACGATGCCAGCGCGTCGAGGTGGAGCGCAACTGAATCCGGGCGCCGCCTTAACATCAGTGCAGCGTGCAGGCTCAAGCTTTCCAGAGACGGGATATACCCGCATCAACACGCGTGCGGTCGTACATGCCGTACATGGTAGGTACCCATCGACTGTCTACGTGCCGACCCATGCTTTATACCTGAAGCTCTCGTCCAGCAGGCATCTGCATCGCAACTCGTAAGGCGGGGCCAGAAAAACCTTTTGCGTAGGCATCAAGGTGTACTGGAGCAAGCTGCTTCTGCTCTCGTACACAAATGTCGCACTCAGGTGTCCATCCCATCTTGTCCCAACAAATGCAGGAAGGCAACCCGAAAGGACATTAGTACGCCACGCCGTTCGGCTGCTGCCAACGTCACCACCTGCGAAGGAAATGCGACCAGGACTGTGCTGGCACGGCAGGCGCTGCATGCCGCATGCGACATGCCGCATCAGCGGCCCGCCGCAACTTTGCTAGTGCCTGTACTTCGCCCATGCCCCTCCCCCAAGGGCTCCCGTCTCGACGGTGTGCCGACGGCTAGATATAAAAACGAGTAACTCGGCCCCATCGAATCCCACACCCACGCGAATTGGACAGTCATGCACAGCCTCGACCAAGCCAATGCTCAGTCAGAGTCCCGCCACCCAACCGGCATGGCACCCGTCCGACCATCCTGCGTGCAGCCCCTGTTTCTTTGCAGCGTGCCATCCCACGCGAACGCATGCGTCTGGTCTTTGCAGCACCGATGGACACTGTGGCAGGGATGGATGGATCCTCGCGCAGCGCCGGCGCACCGGGGCCTTGCGCCTGCTCGACTCACAGGAGCCATTGCAAAGCTTCGCGCTGCGGGAACAACTTAGTCACATCACGGTGCAAAGGTGACCCCATCTAGATGGTCAAACAAGCGCTGAACCCTGACGGCTCCCGCGACCGGGCCTCGCAGACCCCGCGACCGGGCCTCGCAGCCAACACGTGCCCAACCCGGGCGGCCAATCCCCGGTTGCCCCCGCGGCTCTGTGCTAGAGAGACCGAGTGCGAAGAGCAGGACGCCAACGGGTGCGTGCTGGCTGCCTGGCCCCATATGATGCGGGATAGCAACCCCAAACGGCTCCCGACTTAGTTCTTGAGCGACTTCATGAAGTAGTTGAGGGACGTGACGGTGCGGGCAATCTGCTCCAGCAGGTTGGGCTTGGCCGCCTCACCGCCCTCGGCGCCCGCCGTGCCGGCCTGCGGCCCCATCAGCGCCTCACGGATCATGAAGTCGAGTGCCTCGCCTGCGTGGCGTGTGGGGGCAAAGGCGTCGCGGGGTTGTGCGGGTAAGGGACAAGCCGTTCGGAGGATTGTGCGGATGCATGGAAGCGGGACGGGGCTGTGCGGGCCCCGTGTGCGGGTCCTGTGTGTGGAATTCGACGAGTCCGCATGCATAGCACGTAAACTTGCAGTGACGGGGCATGAGGTACCATAGCATGGCGCGGCCGGGCGCTGAAACAGGTCCTGGTCGGCATGTCTGGGATGGGCATCGGGGGCACGCAGCACCAGGGGCCGCATCGCAAGCAATCTGCAGCCATGCAGGCGCGCCGCCCACGGAGATCTCCAGAGGATATGTTCATGAGGTGTGCATATGCAAGCATGGAATTACAGTGTGGGTTCCGTGGACAGGCGTTGGCTTGATGCGTAAAACGTGCAGCCCCGGGGGAGATTTACTCTTCATGGCGCAGCGGCACTCCTACGGCCCAAACCCCTGCGCACCCTGCGGCCGCGATGGGGACTCCTTGATGAGGCGGTAGCGCCCTGGCATGGTCTCCTCCTCCACAAACACCTGTCACATTTCCCAAGACGGGCACAGTCGCGCAAGTTCGACAAACTCAGGTTCGGCGGCAACAATCAAGCGGCAGAGGCCAAGGGCCGCATGCTGCCAAACAAGGAGTCCGCCAGGCAACCCTACGAACACGCCCAATCGTTCGATGGCCCTAGCTCAACGACCAGGCCGGCACCGGGCCTGCCAGGTGCGCCCCACCTTCCACTGCTCGGGGTAGCGCCGGAACACGGTGCCAATGTCCCCGATGGGCCGCAGGCTGTAGGTGACGGTGAAGTTCTTGAGGAAGTTGCTGCGCAAGCGGCGCGAGTTGAGGCCCAGGCCCACGTCGCCGCTGCGATGCGCAAAGGAGGACAACAGGCCGGGCACGCGGCACGGCGGCGGCGCCCGTGAGGACCAGGGATCGGGGAAAGTACCATCAGCGGACAGAGGCCGCACCGCAAAGCCCTCACACTGTTTATTGGGACGGGATGCGGGTGCACCGGTTTCTGGGCTCTGGCAATCTGCGACGCGGGTGAGCGTCTTGCGCTGCTGCCGACAAACCACGCCTTGAGCAGATCCTGGCCACAGCTCGGTCGTTCGACAACTTGCATTACTCCCACGATTGCCAGGCCCCAGGCGAAGCCCTCAGTGCTTGACTAGAATCACGGTTCTTGCGAATTTGTTTCGCTGTCGTTGAGCACTGCACCAGTACTACGGCCCCGGCATCCCAAGGCCCAGGGCATGCTCCACTCAAGGCTTCCGTTGCCCGAATGCACGCATGTCCCTTCCTTCCCTGACATACAAACCAGGACAGGCTGAACAGCTGATCCTGCCAGTAAGCGCTGCGCCCCAACAGCAGCCATGACCCCGGACACACGCCGAAGGCTTAGTCTCGCGGCAGCGTGCCGGCAGTTACACCCACCTGGACATGCGCTGGTTGAACAGCACGATGGGCCGCTCCAGGCTGCCCTTCTGCTCGTCCTGCTCCGCAACCTGCCGCACCTGCAGGGCATAACAAGGAGCATATGCGCGGGCGCACACCGGCCCACCGGCTCATAATGCACGGCAGGAAAATGAAGGGAGAGATTTTGATGCCGCGACGCCCGCATGTGATTTCGGCTACCGTATACTCGCACGGGAGTCATTGTCCCTGCGGCAGACCTTGAGGCAACCCGCGCGGCAGTCCGCTCTCGACATGGCCGTTGCGCAACGCCCTCAAATGCCATGCTTTGTCGCAGCGAGCGCCGCTTCCGTGCAACACATACCCCTCCCTCCCTCAACGCCGTCCAAAGCCATTTTCCGGTGACGAGCGCCGCCGGAGCACAGATCACAAGCACGCCAGCCCAGGCACACGCGACCCACCACGCGGATGCAGTCATCGGCCCCCGGGGGGTCCACACACGCGAGCACCACCAGGTCATCGTCCTCGCGAATCGGCCTGGGATGGAGGGCGGGCGGCGGGCGGCGGGCACGGGACGGCGCGATGGAATGCGACTCCGCACGCAGACCGGGTCCGCGTGAGTCCTGGCAGACGGTCAGACTAATATTGCGCTAGCAAATATGCAGAGTATGTGACTGCCCTTTCCGGGGCCACGGTGTGTGTCTACTACCTCACCGAGCGCTCATTGGATAACCCCCAGCCCACTGGGCGCAACCCGTACCCAATGGACCCAGCCCGTGGACCCATGCCCGTCGGCAGGGTCCGCATGCATTGTAAGCTAACTCGCGCTTTCACTTTCAGCAGACTGACACTGACAATGCCTTACAAGGACTTTGCTGCCACAAGAAACCATGGATTTACAACACAACACAATCGCACCTGCGATCGTTGAGGGACGAAATGTTGAAGCAGCGGTCCTGCCACTGGTGGCTGAGCATGGCCGCCACGCCCGCGTCGGGGTAGACCTGATCATGGGGGCAGGGAAGCGTCCTAGGAGAGCCGGCATCCGCGTTTGTGGCTCATCTTACGTGGCCGAGGGTCGATTGGGGCCCCATGCCAGTCAGTTCAGCAACCCTCCTGGGAGGCCACGAAGCCTGCACCGGCACACGGAGCCGCAGACCGTGCTCCGAGTGCGGGCGCGACGCAGCCCCATGTGCATGAGTATGTATTGGAATGACGTGACATGCCGGGGAGGTGGTGGAGGACTGCACATTGATATTACAGAATTGCATACCGGCACCAGCTTGTGCAGCAGTACACGTGTGCGCACAAGGGCCCGAATCCATGCCCGCCCGTCGGGCTCACGGTACGGAATGCACCAACGGCCGTTGTGCTGCCGTGCCACCCGTCCTCATGTACCCTACTATCCCCCTCGCAATCCCCGTGTCGCCTTACCGCGTTGATTTGGTCAGAGTTGAGCGCGATTGCGAGCTGCTCCAGGAAGCGGCGGGTCATGCGCCAGAAGCGGTCCTGGTCACCCCGGTTGGGAAAGATGGGCCCGGAGATAGGGTCCCAGAACTCTGGCAGATGCAACTCCACCTGAGGGCACCGTTGAGCAGCACTTCAAGCCAGGGCACAAGTTGCCGCGGGGCCGTGCGTGGACGCAGCACAGCCGTGGATACACCCCGTCTTCTGGGTCGAGGCGTTCGCAAGGGTTTGCGGCCGGGAATGGGGGGCGCGTGCCCCCATGATGAAGAGCTGGTCCATGCTGTTCACCAGCCAGAACGCACCTGGCAGCGATTACTGCCCCGCTGGATAGCCTCTGCGGTCGCCTTCGCAGCCTCGTCAATGGAGTCTGCCAAGCTGTTCGGCAGAACCTGTAGGTTATAGGCGCCGTGGTCAGGACGTTCGGGCCGTCTACCGCGCAAGCACATCAACCTACGTCGTCGTCGCGCGGACCGAGGTTCTGCCCGTCATCCGCTGGCGCTGCAGACGCATCCACATCAAACTGCGTCACGCTCTCGTCCACCGTCGACCGCGCGACCACTGTCCGCTTGCATGACGTCGGACCATACAGCCCAAGCTGTTGAGCCGCGATATGTTGGAATGAACGACTAGGCACAGCTGCTATGATAGCGACTGGTGGAGAGACTGAGTTGGTGTGCGAAAACGCGCGAGGCAGGGTCCCTGGCCGTTGGCATCGCGTTAGGACCTGCATTTTTGCGCTCTGTTCGGTAATACATTGACCCTGTGTGCAGCATTGGTAGACAATTCTTTGCAATCATGGTACGGCAATTTGCACTCTGGTACGACGTGGATCCATACTGCCACAGGCCATAAGCCCGCCTCTCCCAGAACTTCTTGAGCTGTCGGGGGCTCTTGGGGGGCTTGCTGTGTGATTGGGAGCTGCACGCAATTGGCATAATGGCACGGCCGGAACTGCCATTGTGCACCAAGCTGTGCACTGCTTCTGTCAGGAAGCGCGGCATGATAGTTAGAGGCTACGCTCAGAAGGCCAGCCAGGACCAAGTACGGTCACATTGATGCCATCAGGTCATATGTTTCACATGCTAGTGTGCTAGGAGGGCCTTTCGACACCTAACCTTCACCCTACACTGAGCAAGAGGCGCACTGCAAGTAAGACTTGGTCTGCCAGCGCCATTGGTCACGCCCCTTCATGCTCAGTGCTCGGTCCCTTCTCTGCCCACCAGCCAGAGCTCTCACAGCCCGACAGCCAAAAGCAAAACGCACGTTGCAAGGTGAAGGGACTTGGCATGCGGTCCCCACCAGCCTCTAACACTCTACTACGATGTACCACGCATTGAGTATGCCGCCCACTTGCTTGCAAGACACAACTATTACGAGCCGCCGATAAAACTGGGCGCAGCAGCCAGCAGCAACAACGTAACGCCGTTTCTGGTTCTCTTTTTTAACGTAAGCGGTGCCCGTGCCAGCGCCCAGAAGAGCAGCCGGCCACGCAGTGCAGGACGGCCCGCCAGGCCTAAACACCTTGCTGTCCTCGAACAAGCGACACACGTCCCCCACGCACGTCCCCCCTAGCCCCTACCGATGGTCGTCAACCCCGAGCCGAGCTCCCCATAACTGCAGCGGGAGTTCGGCACAGCGGCATGCACGGCAGTGACCAAAGAGCGTACATCCTCCCCTGTCAAGCCAACAAAAGCCTGCCCGGTGCAATGCCCAGCCCCTCCGCGTGTCGACGGCACGTGTACGAGCTCCAACCACGCTAGTCCTGGTCCGAGTCGTCGTCCGGTGCGTACCCATACTTCTTGGAAAAGAGGGCCAAGTAGTCACGCTCCGGCTGGCACACAATGAAGTCCTCAAGGTCCGACCAGTCGTCGTCGGAACCTGCCGGGGGCCCGCATGGTCGGCATGTCAGCTGCGTGTGCGAACACATTCGTAAGAAATGACGACGGCAAGATTACAGCAAGCCGCGGCACGAATCTCGGTGTTATTCCGCGTTGGGATGCGGCAGCGCACCACGACAGCACGCCCAGCATGACCCACGTCGTATTCCTCACAGCACTGGTCGCACACCGCGCGTGGCGCCGCAAGCGGGGGAGTGTCGTAACTGCACACCGCACGCGCATGCCTCCACTTGTACGGCGCGCACCGAGGCGCACGGCACGAACCCTGACCCCACATGGACTTGGCGCACCTGATTCCCTGCCGCCCGTCTCTCGAAGGCAGGCCGCCACAAACGGGTTTGACGGCTGCCGGCGCTGCTTGCGCTTCCGCTTCACCTTCTTCGTCGCGCCCTCCTCTGCCGGCGCTTGAGCGGCATCCGCCGCTGGCTCCAGGTCATTGCGGGGGCGCTTGCGCCCCGCAGTGCCGCCCTCCGCCGGCGCCGCGGGCTCGCGACCGTGCCTGGAGACGGCGGGCGCTGAGGCCCTGCCAAACCCTGCAGTGGTGCTCGGCCCTGCATCGTGGGATGCACTGGTGCGGCCCTTACCGCCGGGGTCCGCCTTGCCGCTTGCGCCAGGCTGTTCGGCGCCCTCAGCGCTGCTTGCTTTGACGAAGTGTAAGGCGCCTGCGGCCCCTGTGGCGGCTGCGCGGCCGGCCGCTGCCGCCACGGCCGCCAATCCACCCCGGCAGGGCGGAAGCAAGGGCACATCGGCGGGCGCAGGCTGCGGCTCTGGGGCACAGGGCGCGGCATCGCCTGCTGCAGGTCCCCGCCCAGAAACAGGCTTTGGCACAATGCGCTGCGGTTGGAGCCGCCGCTTTGTGCTGGCAGTGCCGGGCGCCGAGCCAGTGGGGGCCGTCAGCTCCGCCTCACCGGAGCCTGCGTCAGTTGGCGCAACCACGAAGACCGCATCAGATGACACCGTGCACACCAAACGCATGCTCAGAGGAGTGCACACTCATGTGGACATGTATAGCAAAGACGCGGGACGAACGTGTTCGTGGCTACATCTGCCTAGCTGATTGGGCAGGCGCGGGGAATGCCAGGCCTTCAACCCCTTAAGACGGCTAACGGACTTCAGCGCAGGGCAAGGGCGCTCCTGTGCGTCTCAGGCACGAGAGCGCCCAGCGCTGGTATGTTATTTGCGCCCCGCAAGCGCAACAGGAGTCCCGAACGCCACACCTGCCCGAGCCGCCGGATCCTCCCCCGGCGCCACCGGGTGCCCAGCCGCGTTCTGCGTCCCACGTATCGGCGCCGACACCGGCAGGGGCACAATCGCACGCCGCCTCGCGCCGCGGGGAACGCCGTTTGCCGCTCCCAAGGAAGCCACACCTGCCTCCGCCTGGCGCGCAGCGCCAACGCCGACCGTGGCCGGCCCTGCTGCCTGGGAGGAGCCCCGCACACTGGCCTCGCGCAACTTGCCCTCATGCTCATGCTGCTGGGGAATCTCCGGGAGAGGCTTCTGCTGGCTTCCGCGCCCGCCGCCGTCGCTGCGCTGCTGCTGTTGACTGCCGGGCTTCACGCGCTGCCGCGCGCGACCACCACCCTTCTCCGCGCCCTCCGCAGCTTGCTGCGACAAAGGCGTTGCCTGCAAGCCTGGCTGCTCGAGGCCCTTGTGCGCCAGGGCCCTGTGTCTCCGCGCCGGGGCCCCAGGCTTCGCGGGAGCAGCGTCGCCGACAGCCGCCTGAGCTGGTGCCTCCACCACGGTCGTTGCTCCTGCTGCTATTGCTGCAGCTGGCAGCAGCTCTGAGTCACGCCCCGGCTGGCCCAGCTGCCCTGGCGCCATGCAGCCGCCGCCACCGTCATCCTCAAGATCATCCAAGTCATCCAAGTAGCCAAACAGGAGGCAAAGCGGCTCGTGCGGTATCGCATCAACTTCAGCGACTCGGCCTGGCGACAGTCGGGCATGCGCAAGTTTGGCACACGCGTTCGGCATGCGCGTATTTGGCAAAAGGGAATGCGACTAGGATGCGCAGGGCTCACGGTATGAGACGCTGTACATCAATACGAGTGCGACTCGTTGCGCCACCGCACGGCAGCCTAATCGTGATAGGCCATGCTTCCGGGGCTTGGCGTCTCCCTAGTAGATGCTGCCCAAGAAATAAATCGCCAGCAAGACGTAGGATGTTGCTGCCCCGCCTCAGCGCGCAACGCAAGCACCCCTCACCTGCTTGCTGATCGACGGGGTGAGACCCGCCGCTTTCCAGCTTGCAAACTGCCACCTGTGGAACGCCAAGCGCGCTCGGAGCCGCGCGGCACGAGTTGCCCGGCTGCTGCGCTGCCGCTGCGCTGGCATCCTGGACATAGGCGGCGCCAGCTGCAGCCGCAGCGGGGGGCGACGACGGCGAGGCGGGCGCCCCTCCAAGCCGACCGTACACCCTCTCCATGGCCCGGCGCATCAGGTTGGCCGTCATCCCCGCAGCTGGGTGCGCTGGAGCCAGAGACGATGGCCCACACTCCACCGCTGCGGCATGCGCTCGGCCGGGTGCTGCTCTGGCCTTGCCCGCTTTCGCGCGAGCCGCCGCCGCGGTCGCAGCAGCGGAGGCCGCCGCGGAGGCCTGGTCCAGGGAGTGCATGAGGCGCAGGCACGAGGCCTGCCAGGCGCCGACCTCGCTGACCATCACGCGGCTCCAGCGGACGAGGCGGCGGCTGCCCGACGTTGTAAGCTGCGGGCAGATGCATGCGAGACTGAAGGTAAGTGGTGTGCGTGCTGGATTGGGTCGGGGCGCAAGCGGGCGGCGCACGACGGCTTCGCACCGCGCTTCGTCACTCCCGTCCCGGCCCGTCTTTACACTGGCGCCACGCTGCTGTCGCTGTGCACACAAGACCGGCGTAAAGCCCACCGCGAGCGTGGTCATTTGGGCAAACAGGAGAGGCGCCCCGACGCTGAACTGTGCCCGACGGCGTTCACCTGCTCCAAGAACGCGTCCACGTCCGCCATGTGGTAGCGACACAGGGCCACCGTGAGGCACAGCTCCCAGCCGCACGGCCCGGCACAGTTCGACACGCAGCGGGGGGGCGGGGCCGTGGCCGGGGTGGCGTCCGGCAGCGCGGCGGTGGCCGTCCGGAGCAGTAGCAGCTTTGTGGAGGCCCGGGCGCACTGCGGGTGGGAGAAGGGTGGGGCCGCAAATAATTCTGATGCATGACTCCGCCGGATGGACGTCTTGAGCGCGCAAAGGCCGTTGCCGTGACGCAATGGTCAAACAGGCTGGCAAAGCCGTTTTAAAGGGATTGACCCCATTTAGGTGCCCTTGTTGAACGTGCGTCCGTGCGGAACCTTGGGCATGCGGAAGCATTCCAGAACACCAGGGGTACAGCGCCAGCGCATTGCGCGCACTTTTTTTGGCAACAAGCGACCACCGCGCGTCCCTCACCTGCAGAGCGACAAAGAGGAGCTTGGCCGTGAGCTCGAGCAGGTCCCGACGCGGCCCCTCTTCCACCGCCGCCGCCGGCCGCTCCTCGCGCCATCGAGGGCTCAGCACCGCCGCGGCCCGCGAGCAGCATGCTAGCCCGGCGGCGATGGCGTCCGGCAGATACTACGAGGAAGAGGGATATGCAAAAGGGCTAAGAATACTGCAATGACAGCGCACAAGCAGGATGGTTGTCCCGAGGAACATCCCTACAGCAAACTTGGAGACCAGGAAGACGCTGAGAACCACTGGAGCGAGCATGTTGCCCAACGGACTTACAGTGACGTCAAGCCCGTCTCTTGCGTGCTGGCCGCGTCCTTGGCCAAGGCCGCTTCCCGACAGCGGGGCTGCAGCCGCCACAGGCGCTACGGAGGCAGCGGCAGCTGCGGCTGCTGCCGCCGTGAGCTTGGCGTTAGCATCCGCAATGACCGGCCGGACCCTGGACGCCAGCATTAGCAGCATACGCGCAAGATCCACCGGGCTACATCCCTCTATCCAGGGGAGCGTAGCCGGGGCGGCCTGGGGCTGTGCGCCCGTCGAGGCCGGCGCTGTTGCGGCGCCGGCGGCTGCGGTGGCGCGCAGCACATAGGGGCAGCTGCGCCAGCGCTTGGGGGTGCCCTGCCCCTGCGTCGCTCGCTGCTGCGCCAGGCTGGATGCCGAAAGCAGCTGTCGGGCGGGAAACAACATATGCCATGGCTTGGTTACAAGCCCTGTAGGTACAATCTTGATCAACCATACTTGAGAGGAGTGCGAAACCGCAGCGGGCACACACAATGCTCCGTGCATGTGCCGATACGGCCACCGATCGTCGCACCTGTGCGGCGATGCCCAACACCTCCTCCGGCAGTGCGGCCCGGCAGGTCAGGCTCGTCAGTGTGCACGCCGCGGGGCCGCTCAGCAGGCATGCGCCGGCTCCGACAGCCGCGGAGTCGGTGCCGCCTTCGGGGGCAGCGCGTGGGCGGAACCCGGCGAGCGGCCCTGCTGCTCTGCCCGTGGCCGGGGCGGCCGTCGGCCTTCCAGACAGCGAACGCTGTGCAGCGGGCGCGGGGTTTGCGGGCCCTGTACAAGCAGGGGCCAGGCTCAGAAGCCGCGCAGAAGGCAAGGGCGCAGGCGCCTGAGATGGCAACGCGCTACAGGGACGGAGCCCGCAGATTCGTCGGTGCGGATCATCGGGGTATCACCAGCGGTATGGGCGCGACAAGGTTGCGCACCTGGGGCCAAGAGCATCTGCCTGCTGAGGTTCGTGACCGCCTCGGCCACGTCTATCCGTGCGCTGCCCTCCGCCGCGCCGCCCGGCGGCAACGTCGCCGCCAGTGACAGCAGCGCCGTCACCTGCGCGCGCCGCGCGCTGGCCCAGCCCTCGGCCAGATCCCCAACCAGGCCCCCCAGCCGCCACGCCGCCCGCGCCTGCGGCTCCGTCGGCAGGATCAGTCCCGG
>LSYV01000016.1:692332-705625 GCA_001584585.1 Gonium pectorale
CGGCCAGCAGCAGCGGCCGCTGGAGCAGCTCCCGCGGCCTCCCGCAGCGCGCACAGCGGCGCCGCCGCAGGGGCTGGCTCCGCCGCCATGCGCCGCGCCGCCTGCCACATCCCCGGTGGACATGTCCGGTCGCGTCGCCAGGAGGCCCGCGCGCAGGCCCTCCAGGCGCACCTCTGGCGGGTACAGGCACGAGAACAGGGGCGCCAAGATGGCAGCAGGACTCACAGGCGCCGCGGCGGCGCTCCCCACGGTGGCGCCGCCCCCCTGGTGCGGTACGGCCGCTGCCGGGAGGAGCGGCGAGCAGAACACAGCCAGGCTTGGTGCCATGCCGTTGCCGCTCGGGGCGCGGCCCGCAGCCCGACCCGACTCCGGAATGCCTTGGGATGTGCGGCTCGGGAGGTCGGGGTCCGGTTGGAGCGGATGCACAGCGCGCACGACGTGCGCCAGCAGCCGAAGGGCAGCAGCACCCGCCTCACACGCCGCCGCCCCAACCTCCAGCTGTTGCCGCCGGAGCGCTTCTACAGGGCACGGCTCTGGCTGCTCCGAGCCAGAACTGGCTGCAGCTCCCGGTTGAAGCGCTGCGTCTGCAGGTCGCGCAGCGGCAGCCGCGGGGTCAGTGGCAGTGGCGGCTGGCGCATCTCCTCGTAGCGAAGCACAGGGAGCTGCCGCCGGCGCAGCCGCACCGGCAGCGGCCGTGAGTGCGCGCCGCCGGTGTCCTTGCGGCAGGCCTTGACAGCCGGCCCCTGCGGAAGGGCCACCGCCACTGCCGCCGTGTGAAGGCGCGAGAGCAGGGGTCCCGCTGTTGCTTGGTTCAACTAGAGCCGCCGCTGCGGTGTTCACATTCAGGCCCGGGGCCGAGGGCAGGCTTGCGCCAGCGCTGCCGCAGCCGGCGACGCCGGCGTCGCTGCAGCGTGAGCGGCCCCGGCCGCCTGACCGGGTTCGGACCTCCGAGCCCACAACCGACGCCGACGCCTGTTGCGCTGCTGGGCTCCGAAGGAGGAGGCCGCCCTCCCGGGCCTGCGCAAGGCACTCCTCCTCCTCCTTGACTGTTGGCAGCTGGTTGAACCGCTGCCGCTGGGACGGCGCCCCGGCCTGGGACGGCTGCGCCTGGGTCACCGCCGACGGCGATGGAGACGGGCGCGGCCGCTGCTGGCGCGGGCCTGGCGGCGCGAGGGACTGGCGGCGCTTGCGGCCACCGGTGGCCGGCGTGGCGTCATTAAACATTGACATGCTGGCCACGAGCTCCGCCAGCAGCTTGTTCTGCCTGCATGGAAACACAGAGAAGGGCCGATAAGGCTTGCTGAGTCGAACTTATGAGGTTTGCGGTATGAGCTTCTTTAGCACGCCCCATGCCGCCCTGAACGCCGATACTCAAGGGCGCGCGACGTGGCACCATGCCTTACTACCCCGCACATTGAGCGGAACGCGGGTGGGGGATGCCATTATCTGACATGCAAATGCTCGATCGCCGCGCTCGCGGCAGCACACCTGGAGCCCGTGGCCTTCGAGGTGGCATTCCCCTGCGACGCCTCGCCGCCGCCGCTGTCCTGCGTGCAAGGAGCCGCAATCGCCACGGAGACCACATTCCCGGTGCCCCGCCCCGGCGCTGGGTCCTTCATCCCGGCATGCGCCCGCTCTGCCGCGACGCCGGAAGAAAGCGTCGGTGCCTCCGCCGCCTGGGCGCCTGCCGCAGCGGTTGGTGCAGCTTGCGGCGCAGCCCTTGCAGCGGCTGGTTCTGATGGGCGGATGGCAACCTGGGAGGGTGGGGCAGAAGACACGCGCACATGCCATTGGCCACTGCTCGTCGCGCCGGGACCGCTTCCATGCCTGCCACGCAGGGGCCGGTGCAGTGCTCCACCGCACAGTCTGCACCGCACGCTCCCAAACAACGCCGCCCTTCTGAACCCCAGCCCCCCAGTGTGCCACTGGCCTACTCATGCGCTCAAGAAGACGCCCGGGCAAACATCCCCGCAGCTCGCGTCCTGGGCTCTCCCTCGCCATCTCCTGCTGCCTCTCTGTGCCCATGCCGGTTGTCTACTTTGCCTGATCATTGTACCTGCTGGGCCGCGCGGCAAGCTGTGATTGCCTCCACGGCCACCTGGCCCAGTGTGCGCAGCTGACCCACAAGGGCTGAGTGCCCACGACCTCCGGCAACGCAGCCGCTCGCGTACAGGCTGGTCGCGCGGGCGCGTTCACGGGCGCGCTGCGCCGCTGCCGCCAGGGGTCGCCGCGCCAGGCCCATGCCGTAGGCCAACAGCCGCCAGCGCTGCCGCTGCTGGTCCACGTCCAGATGCAGGCCGGGGCCTGGATGGGCGGATGAGTCCAGGAGAGCGCACGGAGGCTGCGTGCCGATAAGCGTCCCGGCGAGCGGGGACAAGAGCTGGTGCAGCAGCGCTGAGGACGCCTCCAGGGAAACGGGCCAAGTGTCGATGTGGCAGGCTCGCGGCGGCAGGAGAAACGCGGCGTGCGGTTGCAGCGGCGTCGCAACGGCTGCCTCTGCAGCCGGATGCGAGCGTGGTGTCGCTGCGGCGTCGCCAGCCGCGCCTGAACGGCCGGCCCAAGACGCATCAGGCGTGCCATAAGGGCGACGAGCAACCAGCGGCAGCGGCTTTCCCAGAGGCGAGAGGGATGGGGGCTGAGGAGGGTCCAGCTTGGCAGCTGTGGCGGCGGGGGCCTTGCGCATAACGTAGAAGCCTCCGGGGGCGGGCGGAGTCGCGCCTGCCCGGCAACCGCCACCTTGCTCATTTGCCGCCACGGTCTCGTCCCCGCGCTGCTCGTTCTCTGGCTGTCTGCACAACTGTGGGCCGCCCGCTGCCCCTTCGCCCGTGGCCCCTGCCGGCTGCACCGGCGGAATGCTCGCAGCTGGCGCCTCCTGCGCCGCGGCCGACAGCACAGGGTCCTGTCGCGCATCCCCCGCACTCGCATCGGCTGCGCTTGTGCCGTCCTGCTGCAGCTGCGCCGGTTGCTGCAGCAGCAGCTGCTCGTCCAGCTCGTCCTGCAGGGCGCTGTGACAGGCCAGCATCGCGGCCACTGCCTCCTGGAGCAGCCGCCGCGCCTCCACCTCCCCATTCTGGGCCGCAACACCGCCGTCGCTTCTCCTGCCGCCGCCTTCAATCGGCCCGCCACGGCCCAAGGCGGCCCTTTGTGCCGAGCCGCCGCGTGCATCGGCAGCAGGAGCCGTCGCCCCCCGCCGCCGCACGTCTGCGTGGTCCTGGACCTGCCCATCGCAGCGGTGCGCGCCCGCCTGTCGGACTACGCGCAGCAGCGCAACCTGCGCTGCCGCCAGGTTGCTGGGCGCGGTGGCCTCTCCGCCAGCCGCGACGGCCGCAGGCCCGGCAGCTCTTGGGGGCGGCGGGGTCAGGGGCACGGCCGCCGGCTCCTGATCACGGCCTGCAGCGGCGGAGGCCAGGACGGCACTCTGAGCGGCCATGTTGCACTGAGCACCAGCTGCAGCAGGCCGCGAGGTGCGCCGCCCGAGGACCGGGGCGATATCGCCGGCGAAGAGGCTGCTTGCGTTGCAGCCGCCGCTGCGCGCCCCGGTGTCCCCGTCCGCAGGGGCGCTTATGCTGCGCCCGGCCCGACCGGCCTTACGGTCGGTCGACTGCCCGAGCTCCGCTGCGAGGCACTCCACACCCTCCGGGCGCTCTTGCGTGAGGAGTAGCGGTGCGGCACCTCCGAGAACGGCAAGGCCAAAGTCCGGAGGCGAGAGGAGCAGCGCCTCCGACAGCACAGCCAAGACCTGCGGCACCAGGAGCGATGCAAAAGACTGCGTTGAGAGGAGACTGCCAACATGCAAGACGCGTGCGCGCGTGGAGCCAACGGCAAACGACCCGCGCATTGAGATACACCTCCCAGCTTCACGTCGAAGAGTACGCGGCGGGCGCGCGTGATCCAGATGACTACCCGACAAAAGTAAGGCCGGCACGATTTGCGTCCCCAGATCCACAGGACTCCCCAAGATCCCCACCTGCATCCTCAAATGTGCCAGCGCCAGGAACATCGGCCCGCCCGGGGCCTCGCCTGGCACTGCCCCGGCCCCGAAGGCTGCTACGGCCAGGGCCTCCGCCATGACCAGCACGTGCTGCTGGGACTTGGGGGCCCACCACTGGCGGCGCGCTCCGCCGGCGGCCTGGCAAGCCGTTGCCGCCTGTGATACGAAAGAAAGACACGGTCTACAGGGCGCCGCAAGCAGGAAGGCGACGGTACACTCGCTAGCTTGCTCGCAGATTTCGTCTCTCATCAGCGTCGTGGACAGCCGCTCTTTACCGCTTAGCATCAGTACGCACAGGCTAAGGCGGCTCAGAGCAGAGGGGGTGCTGCATCGATTCCCCATGGGGCCCACGCACTCCCAGCACGGCAGCGCCCCGCACCTGCACCAGTGCCTTCAGAAGGGCGCCGACGGGCGGAGCCGCGCATACCAGAACCGGCGCTTGGCCGGGACGTCCAAAGCCGGCCCGGCTATGCCGGCCGCCCGGGGGCCCCCGTCCACTGGCAGCAGCGGCCGGAGCACCGCCGCAGCCGGTCGCCACACCCTGGCTCGCAAGGCGCCATCGCAGGCGGCTCACAAGCGACAAGCCGTGGGGCCCGGCGCCAGCCGGACCACTGCCGCCGTCCATGCCGCCGCCCGCTCCGCCAGGGCCAGTGTCGGCGTCACGTGGGCTGGAAAGGGCGCCCGCCCCGGCGCCCTGCTGCCAGCCGTCAGGAGGCTGGCACTCCATGCAGCTGCGCGCCGCAAACGCGAGCCGGGCTGCCCACAGGGCGCGAAGGCAGACGCGCTCTCCCGCGTCGACGTCCCCTTCGCCCTCTGCCTTGGCCGCTGCGCTTGACGAAGCCACCAGCCCGCGCTGCACGCGGTCAAACATAGCCGCCGCTGTGGCTCCCGCAGGCGGCAGCGGCGAAGCGCCGCTGCCATCGGCCGGGGCGTCCTCAGTGGCCGCGGGGCCGCCAGCGCTTGGGCGGCATGCCAGCTGCAGCAGCGCGTCCATGAGCTCCTCGGCCGGAGCAGCGGCGGAGACCGCCAGGGACCTGCAGTGCGCCAGGAGCGCGCAGAGCGCCTCCAGCGCAACGTCGGCGTCGCCCGGCTCGGTGGCCGCTAGGTTGGTGCTGCCGCTGCCAGTGAGGTCGGCGGCGGGCCAGCCAGGCGTCAGAGGAGCCGCGGGGAGGGAGCTGGTGGCGGTATCGTCATGGAACTCTGCAGAGCAGCAGGCCGAGGCGGCCAGACCGACGAAGCGGGTTAAGTTAGGTAGCCGTGCACGGACGGAGCAGGGGCGCTACGGGCGGTGTGTCTCTTGCAGTCCGGGCGAAATTCAGTCTCCCGCCTGAACACAGCTTTCCTCCGCGAGCTTCCTCCTGCACACACCCCTGCGTTCCACCTTGCCGCACTGCAAGGCTGCGTGTGCACATGATGCAACTCACGACCGCCCGAGGCCGAGGCGACGCAGCTGCGGCAGCCGAAGCGACCCAAAGCCACGAACGAGCGCACGCCCACCCACCCAACAGGCGTGCGTCCAGTAATGCCCACGAAGGGGAGGGCCCGGCGCTGGGCGCCCCGGTCATCCGGCTCCCCAGCGAGGTGCGGCTGCGAGGCGGGCCGCGGCTGAGGGACCGGGTCGGCCCAGGAGCGGGCGTCGCGGCGCCGTGACGGCCACCGGAGCGGTTGCAGACCGCGGCGTGGGTTGCGTCGCGAGGGGCTGCGCAGCACCGGGAGAAACCGGAGAAACAAAAGGAATGTCGTGGTTGCAGGTTCGCGATAGCGGGTTGGTGGCCTTGGACACACGGGGGCCCCATGGACACCCCTGCCCACGGCCCCTCCTCTTGGCGTGGGCTCGCAGCCGCGGATAAGTACATGCCCCGCCGCATCGCACCTGTCCGCACATTACCTTGCTGAGCAACCGCGGCTGCCGTGGCCGCTGCGTCCGCCGCCGCCTCTTCCGCAGCGGCAGCCTCGGCCGCGGCCGACGCGCGGGCCGACGCCGCGTGCAGCAGCGCGTCCGCCAGCTCGTCGCTGTATGGCAGCAGCGGCGCCAGCGCCCGCACCAGCCGTACAGCGGGTACGGGAGGCATGCACAGCATGAACGCCGCGTGCTCCTGCAGCACCGGAAGCAGCTCCAGCGACTGGCAGAGCAGTCGCGAGAACAGCTCCTCGCCGCCGGCCCCGCACAGCCCCGCAACCAGCGCCGCCGCCGCGACATCCTTGTCCGCCGCAGCTTGCGCCGCAGCGGCAGCTTCCCCCATGCCTGAAGGGGCGTCGCCGTCGCCTTGGAGCTCGAGTGCGCGCAGCTGCGCCGCCGTGGCCAGCACGCGCGCCGCGTCATGTGCGATGGTGCGGAAAACCTCCCAGAGTGGACACGCGCCCGCGCCCGCGTCAACGGTGCAGTTGGGACGCAGGGCGTCTGCGTGCCGGCGGAATAGGGAACAGCAGTGGATGCAGTCCCAGCGATGGCGGAGGCTACAGGCGTAAAAAATGCAGCCACGGCGAGCAAGCCAGCGCAAGAAGCAGGGTGAACACTGTGGCGGGAGGGGGTTCAGTACCAATACGAAATGGCCCAAGGGTCACACCCCGGGCTCCAGGCCGGACGACTTCACGAGGCTGTGCACTGCTTGGAGCGATGGTCGTTGCGCGCATCTTCCTCTTCGCAGCTCCGCCCCCGCCCAAGATGCGCTGGAACAGCCCCCCGTACCTTGCTCGCCATCGCCCGGCCCCAGGCGGTCCAGCACCTCGGCAAGCACGCGCCGCGCCAGGGGCGGGCAGCTCCAGACCAGGGCCGACAGCAGCACTGCGCCGCTGCGGCATCGCGTCAGCGGGGCGGCTTGCTCAGCCGCCAACCTCGCGCCGCCACTGCCGTCGCCGCCGTCGTCGTGGCCAATGCCTGCTGGAGCTGGATGGAGCGGTGATGCACGCTGCCCGCGCGCGCTAGCGCCGGGCCCCGCCGCTGCTGGGGGCTCCGGCCCCTCCGCACCCTCCGCCTCCGAGCCCGTCCCAGCGCCCGCGGCTAGCCAACCTAGAGCCACCTCCGACAGCCAGTCGGTGACGTGCGTCAGGCCGCGGGCATGATAATCGCCCAGCCAGCCGCTAAGCTGCTGGGCACTGCGTAAGGTGGGGGGCGGCGCGAAGGTTGGGAGAAGCATGTGACGTGGGTGTGCAATGTACGCGGTGCAGTGCGTCGTCTACTCGGTGGCGCCCGAAGAAAGGTGGCGCCTACCGTGCGCACGGCGGAGCATGTGTACGGACCTACCACAGGCTTTCGCCGCGCCCGTGATCCTCTGCAGAGCGGATGTTAAGGGTGAAAGCGATGGCCCCACACACAACGCACTTACGCTCGTCGTATGCTTTTTCCTTTTCAACACAACGCACTTCATGCGCGAGAGGGCCGCCTTCGTGAGCGCAGCCCCACCTGCTGCGTTGCACAACAATTGCCACCGCCTGAAGCGCCGCCTGGCCGCACCCGCCCGGGTTGGCGCTGTACGCGCAGGCCGCCAGCAGCAGGTCGGCGGGGGACGGGCTGGCCGGCAACCGGCTAGGCGGCTGGTGCTTGTGCTGGTGTTGGTGCTCCGGGGCTGGGGGCCGTGCCGCCTCGGCGGGCCGCGCAGCGTCCCCCACATGGGGTGTCGTGGAGGACAGCACCTCCCCGAGCTGCTGCAGCAGGATCAGGCCGAGGCCCGCGAACCAGGCAATACGGCTATGGACAGCATCGAACAAGTCCTGGTTTGGGACGGACAGGGGCCGGTCGAGATTGGGTCAGAGATGCGGGCCTGGTGAGGAGGCGGGAACGGGCGGCGGGGGGAAGGGTGGAGCCCGTGACACGAGCCCGATCTGGCCGACTCACTGCAACGGGGAGCCCAGCCTCGAAGCTCCGATGCAAAAGTGCGCGCGTGCAGTTGGTCCAGGCCCGTGCTGTTATGGCCGCCGAGCTCGCGCATGCATCCTCTGCGTCCCCGTCTATGCCCCGGGCAGCATGGCGAGATGCCTGCAAAGCATCTGTACAGGCAGCAGTCTGCTCCAGGCAAACGTCCAGCAGGTTTGACAGCCGCTCCACATCAACAGGAGTCCACCCGAAGAGCTGTTCCGCTTCAGCGAGGCAATTATAAGGCGTCAAGCTCGGTTCAAAGTCCATGACGACTGAGAAGCAGGCAGTGGGTCATCCAGGCGGGTTCAGCTGTCGCGGGCTACATCGCTCTCAAGAGTCAATCGTAACACATTGGATCGCTGGATAATTCATGCTACAAAAGATGTTCTATGATCAAGTACTCTGATACTTTTTAGCCCATGTCCAGCTTGGCCTGGTTCCGGCGAAAAAGTGCTTTTACAGCGAACGCTTCGGTTCGCCAGTCTACACAAGGGAAACACCATTCACATTACTTGAGAAAATCGCCATGCCAAGGCAACCAACGTTGTGCCCCTTGTGGGCCGACCCACGGTTCACACACTGGAGGGGTAGGAGGGGGTTACAGCTGCTCACATCTGCATCCCTGGGATAGGAGGGCCCCACTACCTCACTTACCTTGCTCACCTTGCCTTGTACGAGCCCGACCACCCTACTGGAGACGTCGTGCCTTTGTATGACCGTAGAGACGGGCTCGCTTATCCATTTTCCCCATTAACAATGTGGTGCACACCCACCATCCTGTTTGGCTCAATTTGGCTTGCATGTTTGGGTGGTATTGCCTTGGAGCGCCTATCGGGTCTCGTCATGCAAGCCATGGGCCTTCCTGCGCCCATGCTGTGAATCTGGATGCAATGTACTTCTGTAGCGAAGTTGCAGTTTGTGTCTGTACGGTGCAGCCCGACGGTGTGCTTGGCCGCAACGCAAACATGCACACAGGTGGAAGGCAACACTTACTAGGACCCCTTTTATTCATTTGGAGCGTGCCCTTGTTACCCGAGCGATCGGACGTCGGACGGAAGCATCCAATGATGCCTGTCGCCATATGCACAGCAGGCACAGCCTGAATGCCCTACGGCTGCATAGTCCATCAAGGCGAACTCACACATGGCCCTGGAATGTGGATCCGAATAAAATAAGTATGGTTTCACACCTTTGAAGGCATTGGCATGCGACGACGCAGCCCGGTGCCCATGGCGCATCACGTCCGGGCAGCATGAATTAATGTAAGTGCATACCCAAACGTGTATTTTATAATACACCGCAGCGCAACAAGAAACGACCAGCTCTACGCACGTGAAGACCAAACCGTATCGCCGGAACGGTTGCCCTGTACAACAGGCCACGACAGCAGATACACAAGAAACAAACCCTACACTAAGCACGTACGGGGACACGGTACTAAAACGAAGAATGGTACAAATATCTTGGCGGCACATTTGGTATGCTACGTACACTTTCAGACACACAATCCAACCTTTCCCAGACGTAACGAGCATCTGGAGTACCCAAGCCAGCCCACGGCCAAGCGGGTACCCAGCCAGCCAGCAGCAGGAGTGGCGTTTCCCGGCATGCCGGGCCCGCCGGTCCGCCCACACCTACCTACAAGCAAGCGTCCTCCCGTACCTATCAATTCTAATTTCTTCAGTGAACTAAAAAGGAAGGGCTGAGCGGGGCCTGCTCCAGCGCAATGCGCGACGGGAGCCTCTCGAGCCAACGGCAAAGTGCTGAAGGAATCCCAAACTCGGAATGCTACAACAAGACGAAACACGCATGTGGCACGCAAGCAGCAAGTTGGCTCTTACTCTTCCCTACCAAACGGTTTATAGTTCCCATTACGCACACCGTGCTGCCAGCGCAGGAAAAGGGCCACCGCGCCCCTGCACCAGCATCCTCAGGTTACCCCTGGCGATGCCCGCGCGCAGCGCTTAGGGCAGCCGGCGCTGCACGCCTTCCCACCATGGACACGAGGATCGGCCCACTCGGCCCGGCCGCTGCCTCGTCAGGGGCAGCAGTCCGCCCCACGCGCATAATGCACGGGCTCCTGCCTTATCAGCTCAGGCGTGTGTGCCCCGTGGCAGGGACAGCCCCTCCCTCCTAGCAACGCTGCGTGCGGAAGCTCACTGGCCGTCTCCCTGGCGCAGCGCCGCCGCCAGCTGGTGTGGCAGCGGAGAGAACTCGGACCAGGGCATGTACACAACCACGGCGTCCGCGTCGCCCGTCATCAGGAACAGCCGCTGAGAGTCCACCTCCATGACCTCCACCTGAAAACGGATGTGACAGACAGAAGGACATAGGGCCTGGCCTGAGAACTTGCACTTTTAGTTGCAGTTGCAGTTGCTGTGAGTCTCAGATACCAAGAGCGCAATGGTGCATGTAGGCGCATGCTTACGGAAGCGGTATCGCCGGTGTTCCGGCAATCCCCCGCCTTGCTCTGCATGGCGGCACGCACACACATGCGGAGGAGTCCCGCTGCACTGCGACCCTACAAAAACGGTGGGACGGCTGATCTGGTGCAACGGCCTCGCTTCCCCCGCTCCCCTCCTCCCCGCCCACAGCCCGACCGCCCGCGGCCTAAGCCGACGCCCAAACGGGGCCCAAGCCTCTCATATACGCCTCAATCGCAGAGCCGTGCGACAACCCGTTTCTGGCCCCGGCCAGATTTAAATCCGCGCGCTCCGGAGCCTAATCCCATCCTCACGTACCTCGCCAGGCAAGTCCGCCTCCAAGTGCGTGGCGTAGCGCGCGGCGTCCTCGGCGCGGTCAAATGCCACCACGCCGTCCTTCATGCGCGAAAAAGTCAGAGCGCTGGCCAGGCTTGGCCGCTTCAGAACCTGCCGGGGGAGGCGACACGGCACGGCCGACATGGTGTCGGGGAAGTGAGTTTGGCAACCACGGAGCAGGGGAAGCAAGCAATGTGCCCGGGGTGACTGGGCGCAGGTCGGCGACGGCGTACTACAAAGCGGAGCGACCCTGATGGTTCAAGTCAAGCTGAGGAAACATTCCACATGAGGATGTGCCTTGCAACAGGACCTGCGCCCAATACCGTAGAATGGGGTCAATACATCACCTCTCATGACCGCCAAAATGCACCTGACACCATCAATCCTGCCGCGTGTACCGCTCCGTGTACACTCACCGCACAACTCGCCGTCCTAGCACACCCCTCCATCGCGCCCCAGAGACACACCATCAGCCAGACATGAGTTTCAAATACTCGACACAGCATCCTTGCAGACGTGCGTTTCAGATACTCTACGCATCGACCTCGCAAGGTCCCCACGCCGCATGAGCCAGGACACCCACCCTGGCGAGCTCGCTCTGCACCTCCTCCTCATGGATGCGCGTCTGCAGGCAGTACATGGTCGCCTGCCCGGTCGCGAGCTGCTGCTGCGCCAAGACGTAGAGGGGCCGGGGCAGCAGCCAGGGCGAGCCAGACAGTACCTGCGGGTGGGGTGCGGCGAGCATGGGGCAGCGAGCGGTGAGCGGAGGAGGTCAGGCCGGAATGAATGCGCCCACGGCGATCGCAGGCGGCGGATTCAGACACCTGAGAGGTGTGGACTGTGCAGCTGCAATCAACTTCAGTGTTGGTTGCGGGTTAAGTCCTCGGACGGGAATGCGTGCCGAAGGACGCTTCCGGCAGTGGTCTACCCTAGCCTCGGTTGCCCCCCCACCTGCTGACAGTTCAATGCCGTACGCAAAGGCGCGGCGCACTTCCATACCTGATAGCAGCCCTTGACCATGTCGGAAACACTCTTTGGATGCCGTTTGTGCAAGAACGAGAGCTCTTCAACTAGAGGGTCCGGGTCCTGCGAAGGGCGGGAGGTTGGGGCAGCCTGGTAAGGCCAGACGCAGCACGGCCACGGCAGAGGTCACATAGGGAGCAATGTCGGAGGACAGCGGTAAGGATATGAAAAGACAGGCGTAGGGCGGCAAATTAGTCAGCTCTCCAGACTTCCGAAACACCCCGCAACATACCGCGACAACGCAGGCCGCGCCGGCCAGGCCACACTCATTCCAAGCGGTGGACTCATCCTGCAGGCAAACTACATCGACTTCAAGACCTGCTTCTTGCAGATGAGTCAAGCAGGACGGCGCGACCATGCAGAAACGCATGTGCCTGTATGGTGCCGATGGCGCACCACAAGGCCCTCGTTGATCGCACCTCATCTGTTTGCGTCCACATGCTCCACGAGTCCTCGACTTCGACTTCGATTTCGGGTGTCGGGACGTCAGGATAGTAAATTCGGCGCTCCGCGCCGTCTGGGTACCGAAGAATGCGCACGCTTGTCGATTCGCGAGTGCCTGAGGTTGATGGCCTGTTAGTGCCAGGTGTCGACGTGGCCGCGCAGACAGCCGTTGGGACCCGTCGAGAGCAACGTTGCGGCCGCGCTGATTGGCCCGCGCAGAGGCTTTGTCGCAGCCCAAGTGTCGGCATCACCACAATTGACAAGTGGCCGGAACAAAGAGACGAAGAGGCGTGTCTAGGGTTCCTGAGCTTTCGTCAGGTGCGCGTTTAGTGGCGAGTGGCAGTATAACACTGTGGAAAGTGGCAAGTGAGTGATGCACTATAGGGTGGCTTAAGGAGGGCCATTTATGAGAAAGGCGGGACGCTTTGCCGTATCATATGAACGTTCGAACTTTCAGTCGCTCAGGCCTTAATCGTTCCAGTATTGCAATGCATTTCGGCACTGCTATACGCGTCCTGCGCGTCCATGGCTGTAGCTGAAGTTCAAAAGCCCGACCGGACGACGTGCATACCACTTGTCGATGGCGCCTTACAGTGGACAGCAGCCAGGTGGAGCAGCAATTGATAAGCGAGAGCATGTCCCGTCACTCCCGTCTCAGCGGTCATCAGCAGTCCCAGCTAGGCCCATGCTAGGCCCAGGCTGCCCAGCTGACCGGAGTCCCCGCACGCATGCACAAAAACCAATGCAAACCGCTGCCTGCATCGATGTGATGTTAACTTTATCCCGAGCACTCGTCCTTCCCATCTTCCCGGGTGGAGTCGGCCTGTTAGGAAACACAGAACCTGCCACTTCCTGTGCGGTCCGGGGTCCGGGCCCTCCCTGATGCGTCTTCACGCACGCGACTGGCAGCCGCAACCTGCCTGTAATTTGCTGGGAACTAGAGCAAAAGCAACACACACCGTCAGTGCCATTGCCCGCGTCGCCGCCACACAGGTTGGCCTCTGAAAAAAGAGAAATCTGCAGAGAAAGAGGGAGCCCGCCTCTACGGTCATACACGCCCGAAGACGCGACGTTTATAATAGGGCGACATGTTACGTCCGTCCCGCCCCCCAAAGACCGGCTTGCCATCTTACCCGGTTTGCCGGACTTCACCTGGTGTACGGCAAGGTTTCAAGGTTGAGCTGCGGTGGTGTTGTCGTCATGGTCACCGGTCCGACGGC
>LSYV01000016.1:705678-717351 GCA_001584585.1 Gonium pectorale
AAGAACGAAGTCAGGAGCCGTTGTTGCCGGCAGCGGTCGGGGGCATGTGCTAATTCCTGTGCTTATTCCTCAGACGGCGGGCACTACGGTAAGCGTCTCAGTCGTTGAGTGCCAAGGGCAGTGGTCATGGCATGACCGTTCACTATGAAGCCCATAATACACGCCAGCGCCAGACGCGCCGCAAGACGGTAGGAATGGTTAAGTTGCGGCAGTTGACCCTGACTAAGGAGGATGAAGGAGGATGAGGCTGTTTAGTAAGGGAAAGGTCTGGGCGACCTGGGAGACTAAGTTGGCGAAACAGTGGGGATTCCCCACATGCGGCTTCGGTGGCTTCTACATGAGGTTGGAGCAAAGGTTAAAGCACAGGAGCGCCGCAGGCAGATACGGGTAAACATGATGGGTCAGAGTTGCCACCTGCCTCTGCGGCGCGCCTGACGATTTCGAATCCTCTGTTGCATCGGCTCTTGCCGGCATCATACAGCTGAGTGGTGTGATCGGCCCCCTTGCCTTGTGGTCGCCCGCCCGCCTCTCCCGTTACCCCTCCGTAGGCACCGCTGCCGTACACGCACGTTGTTTCTGCACTTCAGCTTGACATGCCTACGGCGCCGTCCCCTTTCCACTGGTCCATCGGCGCTTGGAGGGAGTGCCTCTGCTCGCATCCACATGTGGACATGTCTTCACGGCTCCTTGCAATGACGGCGGGCTGACCGAAAGCTTCGACGTCCATGCTTACAGGTCTGCTTATCGACGTTCGTCGTTTTGGGTGGGCGGGTCGGGCGCAGGCGGGTCTGGTAACCGCAGCTCGCCGATGGACCAGTGTGAAGTCGGCATCTCGGCAATCCCGCGAAGACCGCCCACGACCATTCGAGCGAGGTAACAAAAAAAAACAACGTACTATCAACGATGCCCTGGTAAGCTGTCCCGTCCAGGAACGGGGGTTGGGTGCGTCTGCTCGTTTGCCTCGCTCGCTTGCCTTTTTCTGTACCGCCAGCCCTCCCTGCTGGAAACATCGCGCCTTCGGGTGCGTATGTCCGTAGAGGTGTGGTGTGGCTCCCCAATTGCAGTGTTTCCTTTTTGGGCATGAATAGGACGGCGCTGGATGGCGCAGGCGGGCGCGCCCTGGCGTGCTGCGCGCATGATGCATGGATGCGCATGGCGTGCAGACTCTGCCGGTCACGCGGCCGGTGCCGACCAGGCCGACCAGGGGAGACATCCCCTGAGGCCGACCTCAACGCAGGTTCTGCATCAGTCTGCCTCTGCACCGCGGAGCACTGTGGAGTCTGTTGTCAGGACCCATCAGAACCGCTATGCCTGAGTACTGACATCCTTCCAGTAGTATAAGGTTGGGTGTGGGACCCCTTCGCGACCCCGATTGTACGTCCCTGGACCCCGATTGTACTGGCGATCGGGATCCCAAGGGGTCACAGGCTCAGTATCAGCAGTACTCGCCCAAACCGCGTGTACTCAACGAGTCATCGTTCTTTTCTGGCAAAGAGACTGGAAAATGGCGAGGCCCGCTTTGACCAAATTGGCTGTCGAGGCTACCGCTTCCATTGCGCAAAACTACACAGCATTGAACTGTCTTGCATAGTTTGGCGCCAGCTGGAACCGCGTCTTCAGTTTGTCCATGGAGACAGCTGGAACCAGGCATATGCATTCCTAATAAGTGACTCTTACGATAGCGGCAGTGCAACGTGCGTGGGGCTGACAGGCGGCCACCATAGTTGATATGCCCGAGACGCCATGCCAACATGCCGGAAGGGTATCGTTATTATGAGCAGGTAAGGCAGGGCTTGCGTGCTTTGAAAGACACGGTCTCCCATAAGGGTTCCCAAGGGGTCCCACCCCTGACCATAAATGCGGATACATGTGCTGTGCATGCTGTGCAAGGGTTAAGCTCAACCGCCCCGCCGTACGCCCTGTCAAGTACGTGAAGAGTCGTCTTCAGGCAGTGAAGCAGTCTTCAGTGTTGATCGCGCATCAGTCGCGTTTGCTGGCGCGTAGCCTGGGGTTCGCCATACACCCGAACATTACCCTGCCACTGATCTGCCATTACCGGTATAAATCTAGTCTATACATGTATTATGACAGGGTCACAGCGGGAAGTTTGAGATTGCCTTGAATTTGAAGCTTACACGCCTGCCATGTACCCTTGCTCAGATCAGAAATGACGGGACTACGAATCTTTGCTGCCATATGTATCACATTTTTGCTTTGCGCATACAATGCATGGGCCCAGACAAGTGAGCGGGCTGGCGTTGACTGCAGTGCAGCACTAACTTAACCACATAACCACAGGAGTTGGGAACCGATTTCGCTGAGTTCGCACTTTGAGTTACATAGCGGCCGGTTTGGAACCTGTCACCCGCCACCCCACCCCCACCCCCGAAACCATCTGAACCCCTGTCCCTGACCCTCCAGCCTTCCTCGTCAACCTCGGCAACTTCACCGTAGAAGTAGTCCCGCGGGTGTACGTGTCGCACGATCCGGCGTCGGGCGAGGTGGTTAGCCGTCGGAACCAAATCGGCTTCGTGTGGGCATTGACGGCCGGGAACGCGCAGCTCCCCGTCTGTCAGCCGGGGTGGACCGACGATGCCGCTGACCTGGCTTGTCGCATGGCGGGCTTCTCAGGCGGCCGCTCCACGCCGGCGTTCCTGAACCTGGTTGAGCCGACCGACATGCTCACCCGGGTCGCGTGTGCGAATGGCGCTGCATCGCTCGCCGATTGCTCCGCTGAGCTGGTGCTACACGGGAGGTGCTATCGGATGGCGTCAGCGCAGTGCTTCAGAGGTAGGGGAGCTGATGTGGGGGCTCCTGAGTGACACTGCTCTGTGACTGCGTGCCACCTGTGCGACGTAAACCTTGGTACTCTGCCTGGTAGAGCGCCCGGAGTCCAGCCTGGCCCTGCCGTGCCTACCCTTCTGCTATCGGCTGCGCTGGGTTCTTTCGTCCTTGCAACTGGCTGCAAGCGCATGACGCTATATGGATATAGTCATGACAGGCCTGCCGCTGACCTCCTGTTGTACGCCCTGCGTTACTGGTGGTTCCGCGCAGGGCGTACGCCGCAGCGGCCGCCCTCCCCACCGCCTCCGCTGCCCCCGTCACCGGCCCCGCCACCGCCCTCGCCACCGCCGCGCATGCCCGCCGCGCCGCCCGACCGCACCCCCACGCCGAGCGCCACCTGCATCCACGTGGCCATCGTACACATGCCGTACGACCACCCTTACCGCCTTACCGTCCGTGCCTGCCGCAAGATCCAGCACCGCGTGGCGACCAACATGACGGCTGCTGCTGCCGCCGCCGGGGTCAAGCTGGCGCGGCGCTTCTACGGCGACCCCCGGGACTGTTCTGCCTGGGGTGCCACCGTGTGCGGCACCTTTGCGTCAAACGGCGAGGCCGCCAAGCTGGCTAACTACCTGTACGGCACAATGAGCAGTTGGTTGGACCTCCTGCTGGACCCCAACTGCCCGCCCGAAAGGGCGGGGTTCGAGGCCGCAGTCCGGGTGGAGGGGCCGGAGGGCGGCCTGCAGCTGGAGACGTCGCGCTCTTGCGAGCCCGCAGCGGCTCCCGATGTGCCGCCTAGCCCGCCTCAGCAGCCCGAGGCGCCGCCGCCGGTCGGCGAGCCTCCGTACGTGCCGTACATGTGCACAGCATGCGTCGAGGTGGAGCTGGATCCGCGGGGACAGGACGAGGGCGAGCCCGTGTTTGGGGCGCGGTCGCCCCTCGAAAAGGGCGACTACTGCTTGAGCGCGGCGTCCGATATCAGCCGCAACCTCGTAGATGCTGGTTACCCGACCAGTGCCTCGCCCTACGGTGCCGTCTGGTTGCAGCAGCCCCAGATGGAGACGTGCTCCGGCAAGACCCCGGCTGGCGCATACCAGCTGCGGGTGTGCGGCTCGCTGGAATATGTGCCGTACCAGCTTGAGGAGTACGCTTCGGACCGTGACAGGGGCCCCCGCTCCTGGCTGGACCCCTTCCTCCTGTACCGCCGCAGCGGCGGCGACACCCCCGACACCCCCGGCTGCCTGCCGCGCCTGCGCAACGCCACCGGCGACCACCACTACCTCCTGACGGCGCGCATGGTGTCCAACGACACGCTGGGGCTGCCGTGCCTAGGCGTCGGCGAGCTTCAGTTTGACTGCACGGCCATGTTCAACTTTGACTACGACCCGCCGAGCCCCGTTAAACCGGGGGACTTGGACCCACCGCCGCCGCCCATCCCCTTAGCGCCCCCGATGCCTCCCTTCCTGCCGCCGTCGCCCCCACCGCGCCCGCGACCGCCCCCGCCGAACCCGCCGCCTCCGCCGCCGCCCAACTGCGACTTTTGTGTCTGGCTGCTCGCCGGCCGGCTGGGCCAGCGCTTCAGTTCGGCGCAGTGCGCCGCGTTCGCGGACGCGGTTCAGCGCAACGTGTCAGCTGCCGCGGGCGGCCGGTACGGCCTCGTCTACCGGGACGGGGACGACCCGTGCAGCAACCTGCTGCGGCCCACAGTGTGCTTCACTTCCGCCGTGCGGGAGGGCGGCAACAGGGTATGGGACCAGGTACGCGCGCGGCTGAGCGGCCTCGCGCTGGCCGCCGTCACGGGGCCAGCGGCGGGCGGCGGCAGCGGTGGGAGCTGCCCGACGTTGGGTGGACAGGTGCTGGTGCAGGCGCAGGAGGGGCGACCGAGCTTGGTGCCCGCGCCCGACGCTTTCTCGTGCTTCCCGCGCATTAATCTCACGCTCAGCTGCAACGTGACGCCCGGCGACGCGTTCCCGTTCCGAGCCGCCTGCATCGCCGACCCTGCCTCCACGCCGTTCACGGTCGCACGGGTGGTGCGCGACGCCACCGACCGCTACTGCTTCCACCTCGGCGGGAACGCCAACACCTCGTCGTGGCCGAACCCCAAAGGGGTAGGTGCCTGCGTGTGTTCTGGGCACGTAGGTGCTTCTGTGTGACGCTCTCTCTAGGCGTCAACTGCCTACGGCTGTGGCGACAAGTTACCGGCCGACAGGGCGACGGGCAGGGCGGCAGGGACACGGAGTGCGTCAGTGCGGTTGGCTAACTCAGGAGGGCTTCCCTGCCCTCGCTCCACACGACTGAATGGTCTTAACATGGACCGGCCTCTGAAAGCGAGATGCCCCCCCCTGTGCCCGCGGAGCTCCTTTGTCCCATCGAAGGGCTCAGGCCCACTTGGCTAACCCTATGCTGCGTGTCTGTTCATGTATTGCACCTCCCACAGTCGGATTGCGGATTCAGTTGTAGCTGCCGTACGCGTGTTTGCCCTTGCCTGCTCCAACTGGCGTGACCCTCAACTCCAGAGCAATCCTATTTCCGCCTACCCCTGGCAGACCTGCGCGACGGCTGCCAAGCTGGCGTCCTTGATGCTCCAGGCCAACACCGCCCTCAACGCCAGCCTCATCAGCATCACCACCGAAAGCCCCTCCGGCACGCTACAGCGGCGGGCGGGTGCCGCCGCCCTCGCCGCGGCCTGGGAGCAGACCAAGGCGACGTCTCCCCGCTACCTTGACGTCATTGCTCTCGACTGGACCGCGGCGTCTCTGGCGCCGCCGGAGCGCCAAGGCAAGGTGTGCTTGCAGTTGGCGCCCAACACCAGCCTGGCGGAGTTCTGCCGCGTGCGTCCCGCCATCGTTGGCGGCGCGGGCGGCATGGGCGTGGGCGCATGCTTCCTCAGCCTAGTGCCCCAGGGCGCGAGCGAATGCTGTCCCACGTTCGCCTACAACAGCACGGGGCTGTAGGCTGCTGTGCTGCAGGGCTGTTTCGCCAACAGGCTTCTGAAGCTAGAGGCAGAGGGAGCACCTGTACGGAGCCGCACGCTCGAAGGCGTTGCCAGTACAACGTCTTATTCTAGGGCTATTGAGCAAGGCCACTGCAAGGAGGCTTGTGCTGCTGGTTGGGACGTCACAGGGTTTGGATGCTGCGTAAAGGCAGGCGTGGGGCCGGTCTCGATACCAGACAGTACGTCGGAAAGCGAAATAGCTGCTTACTGCATCGTCTTGCATCATGCATGGCGCCTTTTGGCGGGCAGCCGCGGCGCTAAGAGCGCAGCAAATGCAAGGGCTAATGCGGGGCGCCTCATTGCTAGGAGGGGAAGTAGGCGTGTTGCTTTATGGGCGTGTGTGGCCTCACGCGCCGCCGCACACTGGCAGGGACACGTTTTGTGTTGCAGAACTTACTCGTAGTGCATGCAAGGCATACAAGAGCGTCGTTTCTCTGCCCACGGCATTTGTGGAGCCGACCTTTCGTCGTGAGACTACTGCGAGCAGAGGGTGCAAGGCCTCCTCGTTGCGTTGCAAATCCTGTGCCGCAAGCGGGTCAAATTGGATGCATGTTCGGGGAGTGCCTGCAGCCCAATGGATGTGTTGCTATGTGGTGGGCCGCTGCAACCGCGGTCTACGATTCGCCTTGACTGAGCCTCGTGGTACGGCTTGCGTCGTCTCCGGGGACCCTAACGTTCATAGCTCTGATTGGCGGCCTTGCCACTCTGGCCGGATGGACACGCACGCCATGGCATGGGCACGCAGGCCATGATTGCGAGTCCTCTTGCGTTCCCATCTCCGTACTTAACGTTTGTTGATTTCGCATGGGGATAGGTACATATGCCGTTGCGCAAACAGTGCTTGCGATAACCGTGGTGCGGAGGGGGGTTCATGGCCGCTTGATCCTTCACTTACAGAGTCCCGTCGGTCTTGGGGCGTTGAACTTAAGCTGAAGCTCCGTGCTAGTGCGGGTGTCAGGGCCAGATAAGGCTCATCCTTGGTTGCCCGTTTTTTGTCTACGTGAATATCATTATCTGTCCGCATGTTGCGTGGAACAGCTGGCGTGTGGATCAATGCCCGACATGTGCCAATCCTGCATGTCCTGATGACAATTCAATGTTGCGCCGGTGCCACACACCCGCTCTACTCGAATCCGCTCCGTTAAAACATGCTCGCTCACTTGGCCTCTACATCGGGGCAGTCATGTCAAGTAGTAATTAGGGTCGTACGGAATAAAGCCACCAGGTGGATACAAAGCGTAAACCTTCAAGTAGTCGAATTATGTTGGCGAGCTGTTTGTTCAGGCGCTTGGGGCCCTTGGAGCAGTTATTGACGTGACCTTGGTCCGCGAGACGGGACTTGCTTCCATGGAATGACACCTTTGCAGATATAATTGCAAGGATCCAGCACACGGGGTCACAGACTCGGGGTGTACCGAAGCAGGGTTTTCAGCCACGAAGTGCACGCTGATGCTTGACGGCATTATTACTTTTACAAATAGATGGAGCGATTGCCAGTCCAAGCGCTCTGGCCTCCAACCCCGCCAGTCCACTGCGTCACTGCTGCTGCTGTCGATTGCGACGATCAGGGTGCGCTCGTCTACACGGGAAGCACCGATGGAGCGATCATCAGGTGGGCGTGAAGGAAAAGAGTTCGCGGGAAAGATGTCGGAGAACGATTGAGTCCGGCATGAAACTGCAAGGCGACGGAACTCCGTACTCGTGATGCTTGTGTAGGTGGCATGGAACGGAGGCGCCGCAGGCCAGCCTTATGATGGTGGGCCACACGCGCGCCATCCGTCACCTGGCCCCCGGTCTCAGAGGTGGGAGGGAGTAATCTAAAGAGTTACTTGTGGGTGCCGGATGCGCACCCTCAGGGTCACGGTGCTGGGTTCCTAGAGTTCCGGGAAGGTCGCCAACTGAGAGGGTTGCAGGGAATGGGCTGCCCGGCTGCCGGGCTGGCTGCCTCAGCAACATCGGCAGCGCCGTGGCGGCAAAGCGCCCGACTAGCCAGGCCCTCGCGCCGCCCTGTGTCGTGCAGGCACATGCGAAGCGGAGTGCTTCCTGCTAAGTGTCGACGTGGAGGGCGGTTGCTGCTTGTGGGATGAGCGGAGCGGCCGCTGCGTCCTGCGGCGGGCTGTGCCGGAGCTGGCGGCTGCGGCCTTTGCGGACATGCCCCGGGTGCGTGGGGATGGCGGACGGGCGTGGAACCGTCAGCAGCCAGTGGTGCCGCCGCAACGGACATCGCCCGCCCATTACAAAGTCGTGGCGGCTGGTCGGGGCTGGCTGTCACTGCCCGGAGCACAGCTTGCTGCCTTCGCCTGTCAGGTTTTCCGTGCCCGCCTTTTGACCTGCCCCTCGCCCCACAGCCCGAGCCGTTTTGCGCATCTTGGCTGCTGGCAGCCCTGCCTGGCGCCAGAGCACCTGGCCAGTCCAACGATGCACCCACCACGGGCGCCGCGGCGCGTCGCTCCGCCCCGGCCTGCGCCGGCTCTAGCGGCTCGGCAGCTGTGCGCGACAGCGCCGGCGGCGAAAGCAGCCACGGCGGCGGTGGAAGCCACTGCAACAGCAGCGGTGGCGCTGAAGCGAGGCCGCCGGTGGCACTGGTCCTGGACTGGCGGAGCCTCACCGTGGTGCAGGTCCTGCCCATGGCGCCGCTGCAACAGCTCCTCCCCCCGGAGCTGTGCTCACACGCGTTCGATGGGCGGCCACCCTCGCCGCGCGCTTCCAGTAGTGGCGATGCCCGTGACGGTGGCAAGGGGCCGCTGGATGGGGACGTGGGCTCAGCGGCTGCTGCTGCCATGGCGGCGGCCGGGCCCGCGGCCTCCTCGCCGGCCGCCTCACCGGGGGACGCCCTGCTGTGCGTCCGTGTGACCTGCTGCAGTGTGCCGGGCCCGAGGCAGCAACTGCCCGGGGCGCAGGGCGGCGAGGGGCCGAGCCCCGGCGACGGACTCGGCCGTCCCAGCGTGCCCGGGGGGGAGCGCGCGGGCGAGACCCTGGCACTGGTGGCAGCAGTGACGGCGGCCGGCACGCTGTGCGGATGTGTAGTGCCGTGCGATCCATACCGGCCGCCCGCGTGGGCTCTCGGCGCCGCTGCTCCGTCGTGTAGCGGCGTGCAAGCGGATGCCCACGAGCCGCTGCTGGCGGCGGCGCTCAGCAAAGACCTCGGGGTGGCGCTGCTGGGGGCAGCCGATGCATGGCTGGTCCTGCAGGCGCGGCGGGAGCAGCTGCCGCCGTGGCCGCCGCCGCCAACGCCAGCGTCACCGTCGTCGGGACGCGGCCCCGCAAACCAGACGCAGACGCTCCGGATGTCTTACGTGCCGACATGCCGTATCAGCCTGATGCACCAGCGCCCCGCCGGCTGGCGGAGGCCGCCCGCGCTGGCGGCGGCGCCGGCGTATGCCTCCCACGGGTCCGGGCCCACTGACCGAAACATCCGCTTCGAGCAGACCGCAAAGGCGTGCGACGACGGCCTGCCTGTGTCTCGGAAAGCACCGGGCGGTACGTCGGCAACGTACACCGTCCAGGGCGCAATCGGCGCTCCACCTCCTGACCGCCCAGCCGCCGACGCCGCCGTCCCAACCATCCGGGCCGCGACACACCTGCGGCTGCTGAGCTGCTCCCTGCCTCCCCCTGTGCGGCCTGTCTGCGGAGCACCGGAGGCCGCCGCGTCGCAGCCTGGGCAGGGCCCCAGTTCGCAGGATCCGCTGCGGGCCTCTCCCCTGGACACCACGCAACGGGCCGCGGCCCAGCAGCAGGCCGACGGGCAGGACAAGCCCATGCTGGAGCGCCTCTCCTTCGCGGAGTTCCTGACGCCCGTATCGCCCCTGCCAAGGGACGGCTCGCTTGCCGCACAGGCGCTCGCTGTTCCAGGGGTGCTGCCTCCCTCAGGCGACGGTTCGGGGGGCTCGCGGCCGCCGCCGCCGTCGCCACTGGGCTGCCAAGCCCCGGAGGAGCGTGCGGGCCCGCTCGCGCTCACGCACAGGGGCACAGAAGCAGAATCTGAGCAGAAGCTGGAGCTGATTGCCGAGGAGCGGTCTGCGCTGCGGATCCTGGGCTGGGACGGCAGCGGGCGGCAACAGGTTGTGGAGGTGTCGGCGGCGGGCGAGGTCCTGGCTGTGGAGGACTTGCCCGCGCCGCCGCCGCCGCCTCAGCTGGCGGCTGGCGGTGCCGCTGGCGGTGCGGGCTTCTGCGACCGCCGGGGCGGCGGCAAGCACGCGTCGCCCGGGATGGGCTGTTTGGAAGGCGTTGAGACGGTCGCGCCGCAATGGTCGAACAGCGTGGCCTGGGGATTTTGCTGCTGTGCAGAGGACGTGACTGACGTGCATGGGCGGGAGGTCGACGCTGCCCCTCCGCTAGACGGTGCGCCTGAGGCTGATCGTGGTGGTGTCATGGGCGTTGCAGGCAGGGGCTCCAACCGTCCAACGGCAGTCTTCGGAGTGTTCTGCGTCGCGGGCCGCACTGGCCGTAGCACTGTTGAGACGGGGGTGCTCTGCTGGCCCCTGCAGCCGGCCTCGGCTCGAAGGCACAACGACTCCGAAGCACCGCCGTCGGCTGGCTGGCTGTCGGACGGGTGGCGACGCGGCGGCGACTTGGGAGCACATCAATCTGCCGGCCGGATCGCGCGCAGCGGGGAGACGACCCGCAACGGCGGCTGCAGCGTCCGGACCGCAGCTTCGCCGAGCGCCGGAGGCGCAGGCAGGCCGGCAGAAGTGGGCAGTGCCCCGGGCTCGGGCGCCGGCACGGCCAACCACAGGCACCGGTCACGACGCCTCAGCGCGAGCGGCGGCAGCACCGCAAGCAGCAGCAGCGCCAGCGGCGAGTGCGACAGCAGCAGCAGCTGCAGCAGCGACAGTAGCAGTAGTTCACGGCAGCGACGGCGGAGCAGCGGCGGCGGTGCAACCGATAGCAGCGCCGGCGGCGGCGGGGTGTGCGATGGCGGTCGGCGGCTGGTGCCGGGTGGCGCATGCGATGGGGGAAGCCAAGGAGACAGTGGCGGCGGCGGGGCGGCGGTAGAGTCCAGCTGGGCCGGACTGCAGGTCAGGACTGGCAGGCGGCACCGGCTGCTCAGTGCCGGCTTGGCTTGCTGCCTGCATGAGCGATGGAGCGCGGTGCGCCGATTAGCAAGCAGGGGCCCTGGTAGCGCTCGTCACTCTGCGGACCTGGCGGAGCTGCGTGAGGCATGCGCGCAGCAAGGTGTTGCTGCGAACACAGCGATACTTGCGGAGGGCAGCAGGGGCGGCCGTGGGACTGGCCGCCGGGGCGAGGCAGGTGGCGACCGTTCCGAGCTCGGCACCGTCATGGCGGCGGCCCTCGTCGGCTGCGACGGAGGTGGCGGGGCGGGCGGGGACGGGGCAGTGCTGCTGCACTGCACGGCGGGCGGGGTCATGCGGTTCTGTGATGCGGCCGCCTACGCGGCGCCCCCGGCGCATCTGCACCTGCGGCCGGCGCTGCCGAGTCTGGCTTCACGCAGCCGGTCCCCGCGTGCCAGTGCGCGCCGCTGCCCCGCGGCGTGCTGCAGCTTGGACGCTGGGGCAGCGCCGGGTCAGCACACGGAGGCAGCCGCGCCACCGCCAGCCTGCGCGGCCCGGGAGCAACGACAGCAGCGGGAGGAGCGGCTGCGAGCAACGCTGTCTGGCAGCATGCCGGGGCACCTGGGGCCTGTGACTTGCATGGTGAGGTTGGCCACGGCACGGGGCTCAAGCACGCCTGCGATGCGCGGCTGTGCAGGGCTGTGCCCTGGGGTATCCCAACCAACGCCTCATTTCGGGTGTCAACTGCCAAGCGCTCAAACCGCCAAGCTTTCTTTCGCGTCCCTTTGCTCCCTGTCGTCAACCCCAGCGCCTGCATTTTTCGCTGTGCGTGCGAATGCAAGTCTGTTCGTTGTGCGGTCGCCAACCCCAGCCCCTTTTCCC
>LSYV01000016.1:721975-744200 GCA_001584585.1 Gonium pectorale
AGCTGCTGCGCCCCGCGCACTTTGCGGCGGCGGACCTGGCGGCGGCGCTGCCCTGCGTTGCCCTGCACGTCGCCAGTATGCAGGTGGGCGGCCGGGTAGTGGGGTGGTACCGGTAGCTGGTGGTGGCTCGTGGTGGCAAATGGCTGTTGGGCGGTCGGTAGGGCAGACTGGGGAGTTGGGCGCGTGCCTCCAAGGTCGGGCCAACCCTGGGTGCGCCGTGAAGGCACTAGCATGGAAGCGAGGTTGGAGGGAGGGGGGGACCAAAGGCCATCTCGCTGCTTCCAGGGGCGCGTGGGGCGCGATGCTGGGGCGCTAGGGCGCCGGGCCGCTGGGTCCTACAGACGGGTCCTGGGTCCTACCGCTGGGTCCTACAGACGGACCGCTGGGTCCCCTCTCGACGGACGCGCGCGTCAGCGGGTACGCCGGCGACGTGCCTATTCTCGTACACGCCACATGTCCACCTTGAGGGCTGCCGCAAACACAATGGTGCGCCGTCTTGGGTCGCCCTGATGCCCTCCCTGCGCAACGTCGGAAGCTGGCTTCGATAGCGCGGGCTCTCCAGTCCATTACGCGGCCCGCATTGCCTCGCCTGACGCTGCACCGCTGACTGTTCTGCTCCCCTGACGGGCCGCCCTCACCCTGGGCCCCTGGTCATGCCCTCGCCGGCACTCCTCCCCCGCGTCCTCGTCATGCGCTCCCTCCCAGCTCGCCCAGCAGCCCTATGCTGTTCCTGTCGGGGTTTCAACGCGTCGAGAAAACAATCGCGGTGTGCCCATTCCTCCCCGCCATGCAGTTGGCGGCCGCCAGCCCCCTGGCTGCGGCGACGGCGTCGTGCTCCGGAGGCGAGCCTCAGTACATCACCGTGTACGACATGGAGTACGGCAACGCCACGTGGCAGCTCCCATTGCAGCCGGGCCCGGATGCGCTGCAGCCGCTGCCGCCGGGCGCCGCCGCGGCGGCTGCCGCGCTCGGCACCCTGACGGGGGAGCGGGGCGGCGCTGCTGCGGCTGCCGGCACGGCGGCTGTGCGCAGAAGCTGCAGCGCCGGCGACATTGCAGAGGCCGCGCCGCCGGCCATGTCGCTGGCGACGATGCTGCGGGGCCTGGCACAGGCGGGTGTGGCGGCCCTCCAGTTCAACCCTCAGGTGCGGTGTGCTGCTCAGACCTTCACTGACGCGTTACCAGCTCGTCTGCGATTGGCGCCGCGTGCCGCCTCGCGTGCCTCCTCCAAGCACAGGCCTCGGACTCCCCGAAACATTGACCCCTCCCGAATCCGTCCCGACCCATCTGCATCGCACCACCGCGCCCCCCCCCCCAGGGAGATCACCTTGCCGCGCTGGTTCTGGACGGCAGTCCCTCCCCCGCGTTGCTTGTCTACTCGCTACGGCTGCCTTGGCCCCAGAAGCTGATGATGCTGCCGGGGGGTTCACGCCAAGCGCTGGTGGTACAACCGTGCTGCTGCTGGCTCATGCCGCTGCCGGGGAGCCAGGCCGCGACCAGCAGGTCATGGCAGAGGGCCGGCAGCGATGTTGAATGTAGCGGTGTTGGGGGGCGAGAGCGCGGCACACGGCAGGAGAGGGAGGGAGGGGAGGCAGCAGGGGGAAGGAGCTTTGTAGACGCGAGGCTGGCACCTGTGCTCGGGCGCACGTTCGGGCTGCGGTGGGCTGGGCCTAGCGTCGTGGAGCTGCACAACCGCAGCGGAGCCCTGCTGGCTCGCTTCAGCCTACAAGGTGCGTGAGATGCTGCAGGCCAGTAGGACCGCCAAAATGGCGTGCGGACCGTTGCGGGTCAGGGGCACTCGGACAGGTGCACCTGCTCACAGACTCCACGTATATGGAGCTTTCCACAAGACTGTTGAAGGTTTTGAAAGCTGTTGCTTTTCCCGGTGTCGCCGTGCACGACTCGTGCAGGCAGCTCTTGCCCGCCAACCGGCACCACGCCTACATAAAATCACAGTGTTTTTGGTAGGCCTTTTCTAGTTCGGTTACGGGGCCTTTTCAGCTTTTCAGCTTCCTCCAGCAAACCGACTGTGATATTGTCACATTCCCGCTTGCTGCGGTTGCCTCGCTTGCCGATCAGAAGCACCAAACGTCTTCAGTAACCATTGGTTAGGGTTAGGGTTAGGCGAACCGCGGTGAGAAGATGGCCCTGGTAGCCACCGCGCCCCCTGTGCCGCAGCAGGAGCACGAGCAGCAGCAGCAGCCCGTGGAGGCCCCCGAGACGGCGCCGGCCAGCAAGGAGGCAGCTCAGGCAGTCGCGGCAGAGGCCCACGAGCACCATGAGGACGACTCCTACTTTGAGTGCAACATCTGCCTGGAGCTCGCTAAAGAGCCCGTGGTCACGCTCTGCGGGCACCTATACTGCTGGCCGTGCCTTTATCGGTGCGTGGCCAAGGTCCGGCCCGTCATCGACGTTTCGCGTTACGTCGCTGTCGTCGCGTGCGCCGCAGATGGACGCAAACACAGACATACAGTCGAGCTTGCCCAGTCTGCAAAGCGGGCGTGGAGCTGGACAAGGTTGTCCCTATCTACGGGCGAAGTTCCGAGCCGGCCAAGGCGCAGGAGACCATGAAAGTCCCGCCTCGCCCCGCAGGACAGCGGCCTGCTCCCGTGACGGTAGGAGCTTTGATCCGTATACTGTCGGCTGGCAGGAGCCCTAACCGTTTTTCTCACCAATCTCGCTCGCAGCCCTCGGTGCCGGCCCAGCAGCAACAGGGCGTGCTGCCGTCGCTCTTTGGCTTCCACCTGGGACCGGGGCAGGGCTACAATGAGGCGCTCACGCCAGAGCAGCAGCACCAGGTGCGCTTAGGCGCGGACGTGGCAGCCTCGACCGTCGGCTAACTTGCAGCGCCTTCTCGCAGGCGTTCCTTTCGCGGCTGCTACTGATGCTCGGATCCTTCGTTATCATGTGCCTGCTGCTCTTCTGAGCGCCCCGGCGGGTGGTCCAGCCTGGGCGTGTCAGGGCGGGTTTTGGAGGATAAACCACTGAACAACCGCTTAAATAGGGTGGAACCGTTTTGCGCTCCTCGTCTTTTTTGATGATCGTATATTGTGCCACAGCACACTGGGGGAGTCAGCTTTAGTAGCAGGGACCTGCCCGCGCTGCGTTCCGTGCCGCTTGCCAGTTACGCGGCTGTATGGTCGTGCTCCAATCTTTACTTTGGCAGACTACTGCCTTTTCGCAGTCACAGTGCAAGCGCAAGTACACGCGGAGTGAGGGGATGCGGGTGGATTGCAGCCTGGCCCACCACAGCCGAGGACTGACTGATACCTCGGGCTTCTGGTTTCATTGCTGTCAGTTGAAAATGGTGGGTCGCTCCGTATAAATGGCCAAGCTTACGACGATGTCAGGAGTATTAGGGTCAGGAACGGAGGAATTGATATTACGAGCATGGGGCGTGCTGGGGCATTACTGTTGGACAAATGTTTCAAGTCATCCCGACCGATGTCACGGCCCATGGATCACGGCTTCGATCAGTGTCTGGCCCAAGGCGAGAGGGCCATGTACGATATTTGGGACTGGTTGGGGAAACAACAAATGTGCTGAGCAGGTCATAACGGGACGCTGTGAGAGCGGCCCCAACAATCCTTGTGCAGCGGCAGATTTAAGCCAGTGCCGTGTGCTTGTCTTCCCTTCCTCCCCCCGCTGCAACTGGTTCCGGCGGGGCCGCGTGGGCTTGCTCAGCGGCCGGGGTACTGACAGGCGGTGTCTCGTGGACGATAGTGGTATCCACACATTTCCAATTATGTCCGTATTCGACGACCGCTTACATGTTGGCCAGATGAGTGCCGGACTCTTGAGTGGCAGTTGCACAAGATCAGACATACCATCACGCCACGGTGTGCAACTGGTGAGTTTGTAGTTTTCGATTGCAGGAGGCCGATCGCATACAGTACATGTTCTTGCGGATGTGTGAAGTCGGTATGGGAGGATGCTCTGTGACCTGCCCGACGCTTCCTGTCGGATGTTTCCAAGAGACCGGCAGCTGCTCCTCCCTGTCCTGTAGCCCCTATATTCCTTACGCAGCCATAGCAGCAGCACCCGCTTGCGACCAGCCATAGCAGCAGTTGCCAAGTATCGCCGTCGCGAGCAACGGTACCGTAAAGACCAGCGCGCCCAGGCCGGGCTCGGGAAAGGATACCGGCAGATTGGCGGCGGCGGCGGCGGGCACTGATACTAAAAAACGCCTTCCGTACTACGGTACAAGGGTACGGTCGTACTTTCGGGTCCCTTCATTCGGACAGGGTCCCTTCGTCCGGACATGCAAGTTGCCCCCACTCTCTTTGCATCTTATCATTTCTAGTACCGTCGTATGCACCTATTGCCAATCGTCTGCCGCGCGAGGTGGCTTAGAGTATGTGAAAGTATTGTGTTACCGTCCTGGCTTCCGTTGGCCCTGCATTCAGGGGTACGGGGGGCTCTGCGGTCTGCGCGCCGGCCCCCTGGTGGTGGCCTCGTGCCGGGTGATGAGTAACTGACGAGCGCCACGACTTACACACTCTTCTCATTGTTTAGCAACCTGCACCAATGCCCTACGATTATCAGGCCGACGCCGGTCTGTGCGGCGCGTTGCATCAGATCTGCCAACCCACTACATGTGAAACCGGACTAGGCAACTTCAATCCCCTCCAATATACGAGCCGACAACAAGGCATCTTCATATACATTTTGAAAAATACACAACACGCCAACCGGCACCGCAAATCATCATTAAACGGCATGATGAAAGCAAGACAAGGAAATAGTACAGCGTACGTGTACAGAGATGGTACGGCAAGCACGCTGATGCGGATGCAGACCTGCCACCATAATACAGAAAGCGTGCCAAACTCACGGCCAAAAAGCATCATTCAACGACGCTTGTTCCGTTCTTCACGTCCCACCGTTACCTTATGTATGATCATTGTTGATCTTCTCATGATACGCTGTACGGGCCATGCCAGCGTTCTCGCGTAAGCAACTTCCCTACGAGGCTCCGCTGTTGCCCCCTCCCGACTCTGTGTGCGTCCCTCGAAGGCCTGGCGCTTGCTGGCGGCTGGCGGGCGTCTGCCACTCACTATGTCAGGGCGCTGACCGGTGCTAGCGACCCACGGGTTGGCTGATCGCCACCGCCGCTCACGTCCGGACGCCCAGCAAGCCCGCAGCCTGCTGGATGCACTTGTCTGCCTGCTGGAGGCTGGTCGGAGGCCCGCCTGGAATGCCGTTTGATGGGAACGAAGGACTTGTTGGTGCAGGTCACCAAAACACGGCTGGCAAGCCCAGGATGGCAGACGACTTCCGCACACGACATGGCTGCCACCTGGCGTGTCGATGCCGTTCACTTTGTGGAGACGCGTGGCCCGGGTCGACACACTTGTGCGTGTGGAAAAGGAGCCCACGATGTACTGTACCCTCCCTTACCCTTTCCCCAGACTTCCCCCAGACGCGTGGCACCGTCATGTTCGGAGCCGGGCCGCGGCGTGCCGCCGGCCGCTCGCCGTGCAACGCCAAAGCCAGCATCTCACCAGCGTGCGCCACACGCGTGCGCCCCCGCCCCCTTAGCCGGCCACCCACCGCGCGGGAAGTCGGTGCACACGCGATCCGGGATGAGTCCCGCGCCACGGGACGAGATGTCGTAGCCGGACGGCGTCAGGTACCTGCAAAGGAGCAGAAGGGTAAAAGCAGATCTCCGGCTGCCCGAATGTGAGGAGAAGGGGGCGTCGCTGCAGCCTGCCACAAGGGCAGATGGCGCGGCACTGTGCCACGCAAACTGCAGCTGCTGCCAGAATCGGCGCCTTCATGGTTCATGCCCACCGCAGCGGCACAGGTGTTCCTGTACGGCTGCACCCCAGTCCCCACTGGGACGTTGGCCAGCGCCGTCTGCTTCGCGCTCGCTGAAGCGACTACAGGTCGCCGCCAAATGTCCCGATGCATGTTGGCGACCTGTTCCGGAATCATCCCGGTGACCCATGGGTCACTCCAGGAACTGGACGGCAGGGCCAGCAGACCGGCAGTGCGCCGCGACCGGCAGCTTTACGGCATGTGGCAGCTTTGTCGGCGGTCCATGCCGGCAGGTCCCACCACCGCTCGTTTGATTGAACGGTCGGGAGAGGCATGCGCCCCAGGGCTTCTCTAGTGAGAATGCCTTCCAACCCACTACCCCCGCTCGAGAACGCCTTTCGATCCTGTTTACCCCTGCCCGCGGCCGGCATCACGGGCTAACACGGTAGCCTCCACCCCTCCTTCCGCAGACCCACTTGGCAACGGTAACGCGCACGCCGCCGTCCTTGCCCTCCCTCAGCGGAAAGTAGTACTGCGGTGGCCGGGGCGTGGGCAAAGGGGGTTGAAGCCAATGTGACGTTAGTGGTCGCGCAACAAACTACGCCCGAGCCGCATGTCATTGTGGTGGGGCCTCCTCCTCCTCCTCCCAAGCCCAACCCGCTGGCGCCGCCGCCGAAGCCGCTAGCGTAGCAGGAAACGAACGCCGCAGAAGGATGGTGCGCCGCCCACAGGGAAGCGAAGGGCACGCCGCGGCTGACGGCCAAGGGCACGACGCAGGCCCTTCGCCCAGACTCAAGCTGACCCAGACTGTCGGCAATTGTCGGCTGCGGCTGGCGACATCGTGCAGCATCTGCCACCGGCGCTGTCGCTTCCGTAAGGTCTACCGTACTGTGCCCCAGCCGGCTGTAAGGACAACGCATGCAGCGCACCCGCCGTGTGCCCAGACCTGGCCCCCCGCAGACGGCCCGCCCCTGTGCTGCTGCTCGTACCCCAAGCGGTCCCCGCGCCCACCCACCTGCACCAGCCCCTTCCCAAATGTGCGCTCGCCCAGCAGCGTGGCACGCCCGTTGTCGCGCAGAGCGCCCGCAAACACCTGCAGACCGGGCAGGAGTCCAGGCAATGGCACATACGGAGCTATCACGCCGGGGACGGCCCGCAAATGACCACAAACTGCACGTGCGCGTGCACGCTAGGTCTGTGTTGAAAAGGAAAACGCATGCGACGAGCGTGATGGCGTCGTTGTAGGACCCAGCTCCAGAGGCAGTCGAAGGGGTGATGTCCCTGCATGTTAGCTCAGCGGCGACCACGACCAGGTCTGTGTGTATGAGGTGGGGCAAGGAGGAGGGAGGCGGAGGAAATCAGCACGAAACGGAGCCGGCTCACGGACGCCCTGATGCATCTTGCCCAGCCCTGCTCCCCACCCCGCTGGGCCCCTTCCCGCCCTGTGTTTGCCCCCCTCCTCCCCACCTCGCTGGCGCTCGCGGTGCTGCGATTTCCCAGCAGCACCACCGGCTTGACTGCCAGGCGGCCCGGCAGCGAGGGGAACACGTCCTCGGGCAGACTGCCGACCTGAAGGGAGGGAGCCGGAGCCCGAGTACCAGAAAATGGGGAGAGTTACCTGTGAGTGAATACAGATTACAGATTACAGGAGTGAGCACACGGCGCATGTGAGACCATTATGTATGGGGATGGCGCAACGAGGGCCGTCAGCGTGGGCAAAGGAAACCCCCTCGTGTAGGGCGGTAAGACGTCGACATGCGCGGGTGGCAAGGGTTAGGGTTATAAAGGAGGGCGGAATCTGGGTTGAAGGCACTCGCACCAGACAGCCACATGCGTCGCATGCGAGTCCCAAGGCCCGTGAGGAGGGGAAAGAGGAAAGGGGAAGGCGAGCAGCGAGGGGAACATGGCACCGGATGGGCTGTCAGCCGGCGCGGGTTACGGAGAGCTGGCATGGGGCGGGTTGGTCGGGACGGTTGGATCTGCCGGCGACAGAGGCCAGACCAGAGAGGCTCGGCCGATGGGTGGCCAGGCTCCGCGGAGCACTACCTGCACCTTGCAAGTACCGTTAGCATCGTAAGTTACTGGACAAAGGGCAGGGCGCGCGCGAGAGCACCAGGCGCCGCTAAGGACTCAAGGGGGCCGCGCCTGGCGCCTTGCATCGCCTGCGCCACCAGCGCAGAGCGCGCTTTGGCTGCCCGCCCATTCATTCACCCACGCTTCGGCCGCCCGCCCACCCACCCACCCCCATACCTGCCACACCGTGTCGACCACCTCCTCGGGCCCGCGGATGGTCTTGGCCACCACGTCGCCCGGGGACAGGAACAGGCTGGCGGCGGCGACGGCCTCCTCGAACACGCCGCCTGCGGGGTATGTGTTTGGGCGTGGGGGAGTGGAACTCGGCCACGGGCGGCGGGCGCCAGGTGTGTGACGACATGAACTGGAAGCGCGGACGGAATCATAAGCTATGGGAGAGCAAAAGGGGTTACCACCCACATACTGCTTGGCCTGGCCTGCCAAGCCGTTCCATGGCAGGCCCGTCGGTCGCGCGCCCACCTGGATTGTTCCGCAGGTCCAGTATCCACCCCACATTGCCGGGGGCGCGCTCGTGCAGCCGCAGCGCCGCCTGCAGCCCCTCCGTGGTCTCGGAGCCCCAGTACAGCAGTCGTACGTAGGTGACGTAGAAGCCAGGCGGGCCAATGGGCAGCTGGGACACCTGGCGGGCAGTGCGGCGGTGCGGGCGGTGCAGCGGGCGGGCGGGGGTGAGCGGATCACGAGGTGCACGTCCGTTGGGCTGTAGGAGGCAGGGTGACGGTGGAGGTGGGAAACGGAGGGGGAGGGGTAGGAAAGCCGGAGGAGGCGTGGGTGAAGGGGTTGCAAAGCGTGCTCGCTAAGGATAGGGGGAGGCTCGTGGGAGTGGGTGGGTGGGGATAGGTTGAGGATGCGACTGGTGAGGGGCAGGGTGCAGGGCCATGATCGCCGCCTGCACCGATACTTCAGTGATGGTGAGGAACAGTGATGGTGGGGGTTGGGAAGGCTGCACAGTGACGGCCAATGGCGAGGCAGGGAGCCTGCGAAGGGACAGCGGCGTGATGGCGTCAGCGCTTATGTCGTATACTATATAGGGCTGCAGTGAGGGCGGCTAGGTGGGCTGCTGGGCCCAGGCCTCCGCGAGATACCGGTACGCGCCGGGCATGCCCTCTGCACTAACCATGCCTCTCCCGTCCCTGCCCCTGCACCTTGATCGCTGGTTGCGGAAGATCCCGCCTCTCCACGTCCATTACGACGCGCTCCACCGCGCCGCCGGCATCGGCGGCAGCGGCCGTGGACATGGCCGCCGCCGCCGCTGGGGTAACGTCGGCGCCGCCGGTGGGCCCCGCGCGCGCGGCTGCCGCGGCGGCGGTAGCGGCGGCGGCCGCCGCCGCGCCTGCGCTGGCTGTGGGCGCGGGTACCCACTCCAGGGTGGCGGTGGAGCCGGCGGGCCCGCGCATGAGGCCGCGCAGCTGCTCCGGCCCCAGAGAGTCGACTGGCGTGCCGTCTGCGGAGCCGGGAGCAGGGGCCAACGGAAGAAGGCTGTAGGCATGGCAGGCTCAGCCCGGACTGATACGGCCTGGACCCTGCGACGCCAGGGGGCCTGCTGGACACACAAGCCTCACCGCACTCAGGCCTTGCAGGCCAACTGGGATCCGAGGCGCACCGAGGCTGGCGCCCAACTGTACGCCGAACGAGACTTAAGCGCCCGACCAAGCAACCTCCGGTTGCTTCAAGGAGTACACCCCCGCAGCTTTCGCAGCCCGTGGCCCCTGGCCGGCCGGACGCGCGGCCGCAGCCTCCCTGGGTCCCCGCGCCACTCCCCTCCCCCCTTCCCCCGACCGTGACCCCCCGATCCCCCCGGACAACCCCCCCCCCGCGCACCGATGCTGATGAGGCGGTCTCCTCGCGCAATGCCGGCCGCCTCCGCCGGCGAGCCCGCCAGCGGCGCCAGCACCAGGCGGCCGCCCTCGGGCGCCACCGGACCCAGCTCCAACCCCAGGCCTGAGGGCGTTGAACAAATGCACAGGGTCGCGTGACCGCACACCAGGTTGGAGCGTGCACAAGGTGGTACGCAGTCACGCGGGAAGAAGACCGGGGCGCGCCCCGCCCGCGGGTGCGGGTCTGGATGCGGCCGTGGCGTGCCAGTACTGGCAAAGCGAGGTGACAGGTCCGTCCTTTGGGTCCCGGCCAGTCGGCAGCGTGGCATTGGGCCACCCGGGCGGGTGGTCGAGAACCCGGGGGCATACGGCAAGGGGAAACACATGACGGGAGAACGCTTTCCAACCTCTCGATCCCCAGGCCGCCCTAACTCTCCCGCCTCCCTGCTGCCAGTCCCGCCCCGCCCCGCCCCGACCGGCTCGCCGCTCACCCACGTACTGTGCCCGCAGGTAGGACTGCTCGGCAGGCAGCGGCCGGCGCAGCGCGCGGCGGAAGGCGGAGGGCGGCAGGAACTCGGTATAGGGGTCCGCCAGGCTGGCCATGAGGGAGGCCACGGCAGCGTGCAGCTCGCGCTTGTTGGGGATCAGGCCGCCTCGGGACTGGCGCGTGGCGAAGGGCGGGGGTGGGGCAGTGAGGTCAGGGATGGCTGGGGGAAGGGCGGGAAGGCTGGGCGGCGTGAGGTGGGCATTTCATACGGGCACGGGATGTGGCACTGTACGCGAGGGTATAACAGGACCGTTGCCACTCTTCACCTTTCCCTCCGACCCTCATCCCGCACACAACTGCAGCTCCCGGTGTACCTTCATTTCATTCAGCAGCGCGTCCGCCCAGCCCGCCTGCGTGAAGGTGCCATTGGCGCTGTAGTGCTCGCTGGCCACCACCTGGGCGCGTGGGACATTGGGTCGTTTAGGCAGATGGGACGCGGCGGTGGGCGGGGGGGGGGGTTGCGGGCGAGTCGAGCGGTCCCGTCATAGCGAGAAGCTCGGGGCACGAGGAGGTGGCCGGGGGTGTGACGATAGCAGGGGGGCAGCATCCCACATACACACGTAGGGGCGACCCATGAACCAGCGACGCCGCTGAAGACGAAGTGCCGCATCCTCGCCCCACCCTCTAGGCCGGTTCATCCCCCCACCCTAGGGGCCGCTCATAGCCAAAGCCCCGGGGGAAGCCCCGCGCGAGCCGTCACTCGCTTTGACGGTCTCGCGCAACACGTTTCCCTATGTCCCCAGCTTACCCCGGCCCCGCCCACAGCTCGGCCCCTGCCCCTGCCAGCCACAGCTCGGCCCTGCGTTAGTTCGACTCGCCTGCCAGGCCTTCTCCAGCACCTCCCGGTTGTCGCAGCACTCTTGCCCGCACGCCTCTTCCGCCGCCGCAACCTCGTCGCTGCGCATGTAGTGAGCGTACTGGCGGAGCCTGCGTTGGGGGGGAGGGTTGAGGGGAGGGGTGGGGGTGCACACCGGCCGGCGGGGCAGGGGTCAGGGTGGAGCCTTCACGCGCACACGGGGAAACCTGATACGGGAGCTTCGGTACGACGAGCACTCCTCGCCCCCTGCAGTGCCGATCCGCTGGCACGGCGACAACCGACAAGCCGGCCAGCCCCGGCCGCTTGCATAGCCGGCCCACAGGTATGGGCAATCGTAAGTCGGGTGCATACGTCAGGAGGCTGGCGTTGGAGAACCGTGTCCCCTCACCATCCCCAACGCCCCGCCTCCCGAGGAGCCCCTGCACGACCCCCCGCCCGAGCGGCGCGCACCGGTCCATGGCCTGCCGCGCGTCGTCAGTGAAGAGCGACAGGTTCAGCCCGTCAGCGTCGCCGCGCCGCCCCGCCACTGCGCTCTCGTATGCCGCGATGTTGTAGGTCTCCTGTGCGGATGCCGGTCCCGCGGGCCATCCCGAACCGAGCCCTGGTCCCAGCCCCGGGGCTAGGACGATGGCCGCGCTGCAGATGCAGGCAGCTGTCACACGGCACGCCGAGCGCACGAACGCTGCGAGGCTGTTGTAGTCCTCGCCGGCGCCATTCTCGTTGACTTGGCAGCGGATGGCATGGCCATTTCGTTTGGCCACCACATTTTGCACCGGTCTTGGCGCGCGGGCCGACAGCAGTTTGAGCGTTTGGACTGGGGGCCTCTCAATGCTACGCATTCCCAAAGTACATTCGAGTTTGATGAACTAGAAAGATCTTGGTGACAGTCCCGCAAGACTGAAGCGCCCCAGAAGAGACCGAACTTAGGGTTTCTTGTGCCAGCTCGCACGGCTCAACTTGCGTTGCTATACACGCCTATTCATGCAATCAAATAATGAGACGAGGATGCAATACGTGAACAGCTGAGGACGCCAAGCGCCGTACAATGGACACGCCGAGTGTTTTGCCCCTCCGACACAATTCACCCACCCGTGCGAACCAAACTTTACGCAACGCCTAGGCGTGCCATTTTGACCCCTTTTCGGAAGTGTAGACGGCAAAACCCGTTGGCAATACTGACGTTTCGGACCGCTGGCGGCAAGGCCTCTGCGGCCGTCATCGCCGCTGCGGCAACCGCCAGTAGCGGCGGGGCGACAGCCATCTGCAACAGCTGTGACGACTGATGGTGTATACAGCTGATGCACCACTGTCGCTGTCGTTTCTGCATGTGGCTACTGCAGCTGTCTTGACACTAGCAGCGCCGTCGGCGCCACTGGGCTCGACGGGGCAGTACCCCTGGCACTGTCGGCGGCACATCCCTTCCTGCGATCAATGCAACCCTCAGCTACGCTAGCGCAGCGCCACCGGGGGATTGCTCGACAGGCCAGCGGAACGTCCTGCTTGGCATAACACGTGCGTTCCCATCACATGCAAACTCTCCGTGGGTGTGGAACTAGCTCCTAATGTATAATTTCACTCCTGCCCCTCGTAGATGCACTTGTCAAAGGTCTCACTTTGAACAGTTTGTGTCTGGGCATGCCCAGGCGAAGTTGCGTGAGCACATGGCCTGGAACCAGGCAATGCCCGCATGGACTTCAACGGTGGGGCCTTCATTGGACATACCTCCGCTGAATTAGGGAGCCTCTGCTTCCGCGGGGTTTTCGGCCTCGGTATGCGTCAGGGAGCGGGGTCGAGCTGCGTCTAAGTCCTGATTCGATTTACGCCAGGTACGTGCCGCCCCATTCTAATGCGGTGCTCTCTGTCTGCAAGGAGCGCCAGGCGCAACAACCTCACGTAAAAAGCGAATCCCTGTTCCCTTCGTAACCGCCTCATAACGGGCATCCAGACCGCGAAGAGAACATATGCCCATAGTACGCGGTCATTTAGCTACTCAATGCAACTTTGCTGGCATAGAGGGAAGTGATTAATGGTATTGTACCGGTTTGCGGTCCGGTACCGCCGGCCGACCTACAAGACGCTGTAGAGCTCATTCACAAATAGACGAACCCATTACATAAATGACGCGTTCTGCCGCGTGAAGAGTGGTATTGAAGTTGGAGTCGGAGCCGACAGTTGGGGACTCTTTGGCCATTCGACCACTATTTCTTTGCGCGTTTGGTAATTAGGAACAAAGGTATCGTGTACATGTCGTCAATTCGACAAGGACCTGTGCTTGTGCGAAGAGCGAGCACCCTCGCGCTGGAAAGGTACCTTGCCACTCAGCAACCAAGCTGGGGCTTCAGCCCTTCAGCGGCGGTCGGACTTGGGGCTGCAGTATGCGGTCTCGGCTACGTATGTGAGTTGCTGGAAGCCCTAAACCCAAATGTGCGTCACCGTTGCGCGCATGCGTGGCCAGTGCATCTCGTCGATGTGATGATGAGGCAATGATATCTCTGTCATCCAACCATGGATTTTTGTTTTTTCACAGCGGGCGCCGGCTGCCAGCTCCGCTGCGCCTGGCCCGTCTCTGCCCACTGTTGCCCTTTCGGCAAGTCGCCCCTCAAGCCTATTCCCTCCCTAACCACCACCCCCTACCCCATTCAACCCCTGCCCTCGCGTTCTACCCACCTAACTTCCATTCAACCAATGCCCTCACGCCAGGCGGCGGCTCGGAGCCCGGCGGCCTGAGCTCGGCCCTGTCCGCGGCGGCGCTCCTCAACGGCGCCCTGCTGGCGCATGAGGCCGGCCACCTGGCGGCCGCACGGGTCCTGGGCGTGGCGGTTCGGGAGTTCTCCGTCGGCATCGGTCCCCGCGTCGCGTGGTGGCAGGTGAGGATGAGGTGCAGACTCGCAGGGCGACCGCCCTGCGAGAGGGGGGAGGGCCGGCGGAGGGGGAGCCGCAGCCGCCAGGTGGGCGGAGCTGAGGCCGCGCTGTTCCTGTCCACCGACCCGCGCTGCTCCCTCGCACCTGGCTCTCCCCGCCCCCGTGCCGCAGGGCGCCACCACCACGTACTCGCTCCGGGCGCTGCCGCTCTTCGGCTACGTCTCTTTCCTGACCACCGCCAACCTGGCGGCGGCGACAGCGGCGGCGGCGGCTCCGGCAGGCGGCCACCAGGCCCAGTGGTGGCGGCGGCCGGCGGCGGCGGGTCGCGGCGGCGCCGTGCTGCTGGAGGCTCTGTCCCCCGGCCGACGGGCTATCGTGGTCGCGGCGGGCGTCGCGGCCAACGCGCTACTGGCGGCCGCCTTTGTGGGCTACCAGGTGTGTATTATGTACGTGTAACGGTATGCTCAAAACAGTGCTATAAACGACAAACACTTTTATCAGCGACAAAATAACCTAGCTGGCAGCCCTTGAGCCCGACCCAGCTAAGTGACCCTCTAAGTACTTATCGCTGGGGAGCTGGGGCGCTGTGCTGGATTCAGTTAGCTGAGCAGGGCTGACCTCCAGACAGCGTGGCCGGCAGCGCCAGCTGTGTGTGACCACTGCGCAGTGTTGGGGCCGGGGTAAGCCTGGGCCCGCGTGGCGGCCTGCCATGTCGCATGGAAGGGTCCCGCCTCGCTGCTTATGTCGCTTCCCAGCCCGTCGGGAAACGGGCTCCCCGCCTGGCCCCTTCTCCTTCCCGCGCTTTCCTGGTGCGCGTGCACTCATGTTCTTTGCAGGTCCTGTCGTACGGCGAGCTGGGCCTGGTCGTACGGCCGGGTGCGCGGGTGCGTGCGGTGGACGGCTGGGAGGACGACGGCGGCGGCGGCGCCCCGGCGGCTGCGACGGCGGCGGCGGTCACCTCCTCGCCTGGGGCGGCGCCCTCCGGGCGGCTGCGGGCGGGCGATGTGGTGCTGCGGGTGGGCGAGCGCTGGCTGCCCGCGGGGGGCGACCTGGTGAGTCTACTGGGGCCTTGGGGGCAAAGCGGGAACGGGTCCCAAGGAGGGGACTCGGCGGGGCGGGCCTGACTGGCGGGTGTGGCATGTAGCCGGCTTGGGAGCGGGAGACCGCATAGTAAAGGAACACGAGTCAAGGAAGGGGTGCCCAAAGTTGATGCTGCGACGCAGCAGCAGCGAATGGGAACAGAAGCCGGTGGGAGGCCTCCTGGCGCCACCTCCGCCTCCGCACGCCGCTCGCAGGACGCGGCGTTCGTGGCTGCGCTTGAGGAGGCGGCGTCGGGGGCGCCCTCCCTGGAGGGAGTCAAGATTACTGTACTGCGGCGGCGCGACTGCAGCGGCGGCGCCACTGCGGTGCCTGGCGGCGGCGGTGCCGCCAGCACCGCCCACGGCTGTACATGCGGCGGCACCTGCAGCGGCGGCGGCAGCGGCGAGCATGGCGGCAGTGGCACGACAGCAGCCACGTCGTCGTCGGCGGCGACGGCGCCATCATCCTCATCATCAGCGGGGTCTCCTTGGGAGGTCCTCACAACGGACGCGGCCGACGTCCTGAGGTGCGTCGTGTCTTGTATGGGTGGCGTGGCTACGGTGCTTGGAGCTTTCGGGGCAGGGCCTGCCCCACTGCCAGGGCCGCCGCCCAGTCGGGTGCCGTCACATGGTGGCGTGCCGCGGCCACCACGGTGTCTATGGCGCCGGTGATGGCGCAGATGTGCGCCAAGGGGCCAAGGCCCATGCCCGCTGCCCTCGCCTGCTTGCACAGCGCTAGCGGGCGCCGCGCGCGCATGACTGCCTCCCTCTCGCTATCGGCGCGGATGGCTGCTTCCCCTCCCTCCCGCTCCGTTGTTCATTTGTGTTTCCCTCCCCGCTATCCCCGCTATCCCGCTAATTCCCTCCCGCTATCGGCCGATCGCTGGCCTCGCACATGCCCGTGCCCATGTGCCATGCGCCCCTCTGTGCCCCTCTCTGCTCATTCGCTCGGTCGCTCGGCTGCCGCCCGCTCGCCTGTGACCGCCCCATCTGCCGCCACCACGCCGCTCTGCGTGCCCCGCGCTCCAAGACACGCCCCGCGCCGCCTGGTGCCGTACGTGCGCTCCACTCCGCAGGTACGAGACGTTTGTGGTCGGGCCCAACGCCGCGGCGGGCTACCGGCGGCCGCAGGACGCGATGGAGGCGGCGGCCATGACGGGCAGGGAGCTGGCCAGGTGGGGACGAGTGGGGGCGCCCCGCACCGTACCGCCGCCGGACCCGGCGCCACCGGTTGGGCCCCGCGCAGGGTCGCAGCAGGGGCTTGGCACGCTATTGCGCAGGAACAAGCCGTACAATAGTCAGGGCATCTAGGGCCGCACGGCACCAATCAGTGCGTTGGGCCTGGCCCCACCGCTCGCCCCCTCGCGCCGCATCCGGCCGCCGCTGGGTTCTGGGCGCCTTCGGGGCTACGGTGCCGGCACGGCGTGCAGCCGGCGGGCTCGAAGCCTCGGCGCACAACGGCCGCGGAAGCAGCTGTCCACCCTTCTAGCCGGCGCACTTACACTGCCGCGCATGTTCGCCTACCCGCAGTTGGACGGCGGTGGTGCTGGGGTGCTGGGCGGAGGCCTTCACAGCCGCAACCGCCTCCTGCGCCTCCGCCGCCGGCCTGGCGATGCCGGCCCGGCAGGGCCGCCAGAGCGACGGCGGCAGCGGCTTCGCCGCGGCCTCCGACGCGCAGATGGTGGGGCCGCTGGGCGTCGTGGCCAGCGCCGCGGCGGCGGTGGTGGCGGCGGAGCGCGAGAGCCGTGCACAGAGCTGCATCGAGGCGACGGCAGCGGCGGCGGTGGCCGCAGCGACTGGCGGCAGCGGCGCTGGCGGTGTGGCGGCGGTGGCGGCGCCGCCGTGCGGTGAGGTCAGCCCGCGGGAGCCGTCGCCGCTGCTGGGGCTGGGCATCCAGCTGAACCTGCAGGTGAGGGGAGTTATGCGGGGCCGGGGGTCGGCCACCCGGGTTACGCCGCTGGGCAGCAGAAGGACCGAGCCACGCGGGTCACACAACGACACGCAACAGCAAACCGTCGGCTTGTTTAGACTGTTGCAAACCCTACTTTATTGACTCGCAAACCCGCAATCGCGTGCAGCTCGCCGCTGTCAACCTGCTGCCGGTGCCGGTGCTGGACGGCGGGCAGCTGCTGCTGTTGGCTTTCACGGTGGGTGGGTGGGGGTCCGGCGGTAGGGTTGCGGCAGTGGACCGCAGGGCTGCATCGATGGGTGGCGGCATTGAGGAAAACGGGAAAGGGGTAACACGCGGCAGTGAGGGTCGATTGGCACTACTCGCTGCAAGGCCAGGGCCACGGGCGGAGCGGCACTAAAGACGCAGCAGCAGGGCAGAAGAGCGCCTACAGCAGCACGCAGTTCTCAATTTATGGACGGTTTCCGAGTCTGCTGCGGCCATTGCAGCCTGCAGGTGCCATCGCATCGCAGCCTGCGTCACCAAAGCAGCGGAGTACCGTATCCTCACCCCCACATCCACCCCAGCCGCAGCGCATCCGCCTCGCCCCTCCTACTTGCCCTCAGCTCCTGGACCCCGCGCCTGAGCCCGCCACCTCCCATCTGCCACGCACTCACCCATCCGCCCTACCCACCCTCCTTCGCAACTCGCCGCAGGCGGCTCGCGGCGGCAAGCGGCTGCCGCCTGGTCTGGAGCGAGGCGCGCTGGCCCTCAGCGGCCTCGCCGTGGCGGGCTGGATCGCGGCCCTTAGCCTGGCCGACATGGTCAGCCTGGCGGACAAAGCAGCGGCCAAGCTAACGGTGAGTGGCGTCCGTTTTCGGGGTGCCGGCTGCGGCAGGTGCGGGGGCGGAGGCCGCGATGAAACGCCGCGACTTTGGGGTCGCGAGCCCACACCTTGTGCTGAATAGTATGGTCCTGGTGGTGCTCCTGTCAGCAGAGGAGGGCTCCTCCTGACCGTACCGTGCAGCCTGATAGGGAATGTATGCTTGCAACCTCCATGCCTGACTCGGCCGAGCTGCGCGCATGTGCCGTGTGCAGGTGGCGCTGTCGCCGCCCGACCGACCCGCGGGTCGCGGGGCGCCGCTGCCGCTTGCCGCCGCGGCGGTGGGCGAGGAGGCGCGCGGAGCCGAGTGGGACACCGCCCTGGCGGCGGCTTGAAGGATGCGCCATGCGATGTTGGCGCCCAGTGGGCCGTGCATTGGGACTGGTGTACTCAGGTCTCGAGGTGCACTGTTATCCCCCGTTCGGGGAGACCCTCCCCCCGCCCACCGAGGGGACACCGGCCAAGGTGCAATTGTTGTCGCGGGGAGAGAGCCTAGGGCGTGGCATTCCTGGCTGCTGGCCTGTCGTACCAGTACGGTGATTTGATTCACAACTAAAAGCGGAATTGTTGTTAAATCGGAGCTAGCACCCACGACCACCATTGGGCAGCTCGATGTATTGCCCATGTGCAAGCGAGCGAGAGAGGTGTGCGAAAGAGGGTTAGAGAGCTGGCTGAGCCCGATAGGGCAAGAAGACGCAGGGGATAACAACGGTGTAGTTTTATACAATGCCAGTCCAAAAGAATAGTTGTTGGTTTTCGTTAAGTGCTGTTGTGTACGTCATTGGCTGGGAAGGCAGGACAGGTGGGGGCATCGGCGGGCGCTACAGGCTCCGAGGGATGCAGGGCCGTGGGTGCCGGCATCATGTCTGCGCGCATGCGCTGGAGTGCGTCCAACGCTGTAGCACCTGCTTTTGATTCACCTCCCAAGGCCGGGTAGCCTGTGTGCCTGGGGCCCGGGTACAAGGACGTATGGGTGCTGCGTAGGCATTACTCTTTTCGGAGATGTAGATGGATCGGGCGGCTTCGTCGGGTTCATGGTGCTCTCCGTGCCGCGCGCCATTGCGCGTTCCAAGGCGGCCCTGTCGAGGCGACGGTTTTGTGGAGCTTATTCATAGTTGTGTTGCAGTTTCATCTTTCGGTGGGTTTTTTACGGTTGATTTCGCCTGACGACGAGAATTTTGTGCACTCGTTGTGCCATTGGTTGGTAACGACGGGGGTTACGATCGGTTGCGGCGGGACATTTTTTGGAGGAGGGCCAGCCCCGCAGCACGGAACAAATTTTAGAGGGCCCAGTCTGCCCACTCAAGCGTAAACTATGTGGCTGCCAAATCATGCCGCCCGCGCTTTGTATCTAATCGGTTATACCAAATATATTTCGTAACACTAAACAATCACCGCCCCCTCGACTTCACAACCGCCCAGCCCCGCAGTGACACGCGATGCCGGCCGCAGGCGAAGGCATGCCGGCGCGCAGGAGCGCAGGACGACGCTGCTCTTTATTTTGTTGCGCTCCTCAAGGCCCGAGCTTGCGCGCGGCGCGCACCGTGATGCAGCCGGCACCGCCAACCATTGACCAGTGCGCGTTGCCCTGGAACGGGTGTCCCTAGCTAGCATGCGCGTGCAACGGGCGGTAGGTCACACTAAAACCGGTCGCGCCGAGAAAGGGGGCGCGAGGGGGTGGGGACTGATTCCCGTATACTGCTGAAGGTCGGCACGCAGCTAGCGAGCCGTTACCCGTGGAGTCGGCCGTTCTCCTGGCACCGAAAATGCCGATCAGTGATAAGGTGTGTTACCGGCACGCCGAATGGACCGGACTCACCCCCACCCGCGCGTCTCGCTGCCAGCACTGTTCTGGTACAGCCTTGCATGACAGGTTGTGGGGTATGACTGTGCGCCGAACGCATACCTCTTCGCGGTAGGAGTGTATGTGCCTCCGCCGGTCCCTTACAGCCGGAGTCCCCACACACCTGGAGTAATCGAGTTCGCCCAGAGGCACCGCTCTCATCCTCCAGCGGCATGCACATACTGAAGTACAGTACACAGAGAAAAGAGAGCAGACCACCACAGCGAGAGCAGGAAAGCAGCTGGGTTCTGACGCAAGAACCAACTATGCCATCCAACAAGCAAACAGAGGCCGTTGGGCTGTTGATGATGCCAGCAAAGGAAGCAAGCCGTACTGCAGACAGGTTCAGGCAGCCACCCTCGCCCTGCAACATCTGTCGCAAAGATGGACTCACAACCTGCGGATGCCACCTGCGCCCCAAAGCGAGGCCGCGCCACACCCCCAGCACAACGACACACCGGGCGGGAGCCGGGCGCGCTGCCGAAAGCCGCAGACTGAATCGTGCATGAATTTGCTCATATGCTTGACGTGTGATATATCGCGCGCACACCGGAACACCTTTTGTTGGGATAGAGGCCCCCGTCGTCAAAGACAGCGGTACAAAAGCCGACCCATAACACCGCCCATCAAAGGCTACAATGGACACCCACGATGCAAAAGTGCGCTCAAGGGCTCTGGCAACGTGTTCCTGAATATAGATAGATGCGGATGGATGAAGATCACACACCGCCTAACGGCTCCGGGCGACGGACGGATCCCAGACGTGATCCGTCGTCCACCGACAGCCTGCGCCGCAAGCCGGAGCCCTTGACGCCGCCAGGGTACAGCTGCTTGCTTCACTTTGAAGAGACAGTCTACGATGAAAGCGCGCCGCAAGCCTGCCACATCACGTCACCGTCGTATGCCGTACGCAGTGTACCGCGGAACAAAGTGAGGATGCAAGTGTACGGGCACTCCAACTGTTCGCATGCTCTACACAACTTTTGCTGCATGCGATGGACAAGCAGCCCGTCCGGCGGCCTGGTGGTATCTAAACCGGGCCGCCATCAACCTGCGAAGCGCCCCGACCCCGGTTAAAGAGGCGAGTAGTCAACCGCTCAACTGCCCAAATGTCCAACCGCTTCAACCATCCCAACCGCCATAGGCTTGAACGCCGGAAGCCCGTGCCATGCGCGTATATGCTCAAGCAGGTCATGAATGGAGCGCTCTCCACCGAAAGGTGCGGAGGCGCCATGCGCTTGAGACGCCCGACGAATGCCCGTTTGCTGCAGGCTGCAGCGGCATGTGCTGTCTGATCAGCGCGCGCGACCCTCCACCCACGTTTCAACACACCGTAGTAAACCACCCTCCAATGGAATGCCAACGACTGGGGACCCCCTCTTCCTCCTGCGCCGCCGCCGCAAGTCGTCTTGCGCGGTGGCTCTTGGCCGAGCGCTCTGCGCTCCTGGGCCCCTGGCCCAGAGAGACCAGCAGCATCAGCGCAACCTGCACCGCCCGACTCATATGTTGTTGCTGTTGTTGTTGGTGGTGTTGGCGTAGCTGTTCCTAGCCGCCATGGTGCTCCCCACCACCACCCGCGACAGCCGGCTCGGCGGCCGGCGCCGGTCCTCGGTCGGCTCCCTGCTGCTGTAGGAGACCAGCTCCTGCAGCCTCGCGGCAATGTCCGCGAAGGTGGGCCGCTCCCGGGGGTCAACCACCAGGCACGCGGCGGCCAGCTCTGCGTACTGCCGGTGGGGCGACTCCATCATGTCCTGCGCAGAGCGGGCAATGGTCCGGGGTTGGCGTGAGCACCCTCCGTGGAACAGCGAAATGAAACGGGGGAGGGGGCGCGGCGCAGCGGCATGAGCGCACAGTGTCAGCAGACCACTGAAGCTGTCGGGACTTTGCTCCTCTGCGACGGGGTGGCATCCGTTCGATGAGCACCGGCTGGCGCTCCAGCAGCATTGTCCCGGGCCGGGGCCGGGGCGAGCTGTGCCCGCGGCCGCGTGCGCCCTCGGCTTGCCTCGTGCCTTGGTATGCATGCGTGTTGAAAAGGAAAACGCATACGCCTGCATGTGTGCGCCGACGGTTACACCGCACAGCAGGGCTGGCGCGCGCAGTCCGACCTGCCACGCGTCCACCCATCGCCGGCAGCCCCCATGCCGCACGAGAGGCTTGCCAAGAGCCCAGGACGGTGCCGCGCGCCGCCCCGCACGCTGCCCAAGTCCGCGCGCCTACCTGCAGCAAATAGCTGTGCAGCGGCGCAGGGTCACCGGAGCTCAACGCCCCGGCCATGACCTGCAACGCCCTGATGTCGCCCAGTGGGACGCCATAGTAGAGCTCGATGAGCAGCAGGCCGAAGGACCACACGTCGGAACGAGTGGACATCTCGCCAGAGGCCATGACCTGCGGAGAACGTCGGTGGGGGCAGGAGGTGGGGGAGGCGGGACAAGCAGCGGTGAGGTCCTGAGGGCGGGACAAGCAGCGGATCGGGCCAGCTGCCCTGAAGCGCGCTCCAACGGCGCGCACAGCGTTGTGGGGCCCGCCGTTGTGCAGTGCAGTAGCCAAGGGCTAAGACGCTGGGTGCCTACCGGAATAAAGACAAGAGCAGTGCGGACGCGAAACGCATCACAGGCCGACAAGGACCTCCTGTTACTGGT
>LSYV01000016.1:757819-780508 GCA_001584585.1 Gonium pectorale
GCTGGCTTGCCGTGGGAGGGAGTTGGCCCTCGGACTATCTACTTTCAATCCTACCCATGGCCACACAGGCTTTGACGGGTACCTGTAACCTTTTTTTAACGTAGTGGGCAGCGTGCAGTAAGGCCGCAATGTTTTGCTAGAGGCAGAGGCCACCTAGGCGCAGAGCTGCCGCCATTATCGCGGCCGACATCTGATGATGAGACGTGCCATCAGTAATTTGTTCCCTTGCATCTTGGGAGTATTCAACCCGGCAGGGGCAGCTAAGGTCTAAGCCCGAAGGTGTTGTCGGAATGACGGAACGAGGGGCCCGGTGCCGAGAACGTTGCCGTTTCTGGTTCTCTTTTTTTGTTGGTGCGATCAGGGGTTGCCAACGGATGGTAACGGGACATTACGGGACTGAAAAGCAGCCTTGCTGTCTTCCTTCAGACGGCATTAGGAGTCCACGTAATTCCCACCATCCTTGGGTAAAGAGGAGGCACGTATCCCGGGGCGTCCCGGGGCAATTCACTAGGGACCCGCGTACTTCCCTGCCCCTGGTCTGTCTATTATTTCCCCTGTCCCAATTAGGCACATGGCCCCAAAACCGGGCCGATTTTAGATAGCAAGGCTGCGGGAGAGGCAGGAGAGACACCCTGTGTTTCTTGCATCCGACATCCGTTCGCATCCTCTTACCCGACACAATGATATCGGCCGAGAGCTATGTAAGGTCGTCATAAAAGAGAAACCTGCACAGAAAGAGGGAGCCCGCCTCTACGGCCATACACGCCCGAAGGCACGACGTTTCCAGTAGGGCAGGCGGGTACAGAGCAAGACATGTGACGTTCGTCCCGCCCGTCGTCATACTGCAACAACGTTCGTACATAGTATGGAAGGCCTGGAATGGGGAGGGGGGTGGTTGGAGCTTAGATTCGCGGGCGTGGTGGCAAGATAATGGCCGTGTTCCCTGGAACGTCGTGAACGGGCTCAGATATGAAACATAATTGTGAAGACATTGGTCCAGCTGAGACGGCATTTCCCGATTGACACCCACCAAGGCACCCACGCAATTGAAACGATACGGAGCGACAGAGGATCACAAAATAATACTCATCAGCTGCATACAAGCTAGTCACTGCTTGGCACGCTCAGCGAGGGTGCGGGGTATGGTGGGCTTGAAATGACCAGCCAGCCATGACCGCGGGATGGCAAAAACGGCTTCCGCACCAGGAGGGCACTTGCTCTAGCTTGCACAAAGCCAGCACGTCTCCGCCCTCGTCTGAAACCCTACGCCACTCGACTCAGTCTACCTTCGTCTGCCGGAGCTGCCGGCCTCGCCAAAACGGATGCTTCATGAGCCGAAACGGCACACGCGGCCTCTGTCGTTTTACAGTCGCTCCTTGTGGCTCCGCAGGCGTATAATTGCATGTGCGGCAGGCTCACCACGTCTATACGTCGCCCAGCGACTGAAAGCAAGGTGACCGGCGCTTTAGAGTTTCAGTTGGTCAAATCACGGTGAGCAGGAACACGGCCGCCAGGCTGGTGCACGCAAGGCTGCGCACGCACGCTCTGGAGCTGCCACGGACCGCGATCCACCGCCGACCACTACGATTGCCCTTCTCATTCTCATAGTGAACTTCACTAGCGTTGCATCGCTGCTCCTACACACACGTACACGCCATCTAAAACCCCTGAACGTCACACATGGCTATCAGGCGGTCGTGTATTAAACCCGCGCCGCAACCAACTGCGATACATGCATCCCGTTGTACAACGGGAGGGAATTGCCGTTGGTTGGGATAACATTCTGCGGCAACGGGGCGCTCGCATGCACAGGGGACAGTCGCACAACCGCAGACCCCCACATGCACCCTATTCGACCAACGGCCACCGCCGCGCCACCCAGCCCGCAAATCGTCGACCTGCAACGGCAATATACCTGGCGCCTCGGCAGCCAGGCTTCTAAATGCCAACTACCACTAGTACCTGCACGGTTCCTCCTGAGCAGCAACGACATGCGGACGGCACCTTTGTTTATAAGGTGACGACCAGCAACATCCGTACACGCGTCCCATATGTACTAGCGTCCCTTCCTCGCTTCATCCGTTCCATCCCGGGGCGATAGACATGGTTTGAGAGCCCAACATAGGGACCCAGACTGCGCCAAATATATGAGATCGGAGGTCATGCCGTCTGAGATAATGAACGCGGCGTGCAGCGGGTATGTCGTCCGGCAGCAATGACAAGGTGCAATATCACTGTTGTCAGCTGTTCGATCCCAGAAACGCATGGCAAGCTGCGACACCATCGCGGCGAGCAAGCGCGCCATCATAAGAAACGACGCAAGGCGCCGGAAAGCCACGCTGTTTCGGGGCGTTGTCGTAATAAACATTAAAGCATAACCCGCTCGTGTCCTCGAGCAAGGGCTCTGCGCTCCCTGGCACCAGGGCGCTATCACAGCCCCTGGCGTGCACATGCGCCCGGCCGCGGCCAAGTGGGTTGCGTACGGCGACGCCGGCATGACCTGGGATTTCGGGAGCCCCGTTGTCGACTGTCAACTCTGGTTCTCTTTTTTATTGCACTCCACCCACGTTTATACGTCCCGGTCGAGCAATGCATTCGCGCCACCCCGGACTAAGCGCTCGCCGCGCTCACAGCAAATGCCCGGACTAAGCTCTCGCCGCGCTCGCCCGGCCCAAATCCGGTAGCCACTCGCCTGTGCCGGTTTCGTAGGGCCGCCACAGGCATATCGCGCAACAGAGCGCTTACTCAACCATCTTGCATGGACCAGACCCCAAGAGGCGCTCGATGCCGGCGTGGGCACACTGCTGGGGCACAGCTGAGGCGCCGTGGCGCCCGTCGCCCACCCACTGCTGCAGCCTGTCTGCGATCTCGATGAAGTCGGGCCGCGCGCGGGGATTCACATCCAGGCACGCGGCCGCGAGCTCCGTGTACGGCCGATCGGGCGAAGCCAGCATGTCCTGCGGAGGGCGGACGGCGCAGGGATAGGTAGGGGCGGCCGGGCACGGGGCATGACTGGGCATCGGGCCCTGTGGGGAGTGGCTTGAAGATGCAGCACGGTCGAGAGGGGGCCGCAGGCACGCCGCCAGACGCCCAACTTACGACCCGCAAGCCATGCGCGGAGCAGGGGGACACGGGGACCACCCGGGGACTAAGAGTACAACAGTACTGCAAGGGACTGCACTCACCCGAAGGAGCCAGGCGTGCAGCGGCGATGAGGGGGGCAGCCCTTGTTTGCACAGGAGGGACTGGAACAGGCGCATCTCGCTCAGGGCGCACCCGTAGAAGAGCTCGAGCAGCATCAGCCCGAAAGACCAGACGTCGGAGCGAGGGGACAGCTCACCAGTGGACAAGATCTGCAAGAGGAAGCAGGCAGCGAGCGGCTCGGATTGCCCGGATCGATTCGGTATGAGGTACGATGTCGCGCGCTGCCATGTGGTGTTGCACGGATGGGACCGACCAAGGCCTGGCTGGGGCCTTCAGGCACACTCAACATCAGCGTACCTCCGGCGCGGCGTAGGCGGGCGTGCCGTGGAAGTGCTTGGACGCATGCGTGGCGCCCTCCGCCAGCGGCAGGCTCAGCCCGAAGTCCGCCACCTTGGCGGTCAGCCGCAGAGCGCCGACGCTGCCGCTCCAGGAGCTGTCAGGAGACTCCGCCGACGCAGTGGGCCCCTCGGGACCGCCCTCGGCGCTGCCCAGTCCATCCTCATTGCATGAAGGCTCAAACATAAGGAGTACGTTGTCTGCGAGAGCAAGGGTCCATGGACGGTCCGTGCAGTACGGAACCCCATCAGGGCACAGCTAGCAGGACTGAAGGCCTTAACACAGGCTGCGAGCCCCGGCCCGCGGAATAGGCAGCGCCCGCCCAGCTTCGGAAACCTTGCTGCGATCGGATGAACGCCTTACCCGGCTTGAGGTCTCCGTGCACGACGCGGCATGCGTGAATGTGTTGCATACCCTGCGCCACGTCCAGGGCAAGGCCAAGTGCTAGCGCGCGGTACACGCCGCCGGACCGCACTGCGCCGGCTGCGCCTTGCACTGCGAGCGAAGGAGTAACATGGGTCGAGCTGTAAAAGGGTGAAGGCAGGCACTGCAGCAGGGAGGACATGGGCACACAGCCCTTGCAGCGTTAAGTCACTCGGGGTCCCCCAGGCCAGCGGGTGCCACGTAGCGGGGGCATGTAGCGGGAGCGGGTAGCGGGTACTATGCGTAATGGGTTGTTGGGCTGCCGGCTAGAACGCTAGAATGCCAGACTGCTCGGCTGTTCGACTGTTTGCCTCGCCTCGCTCGCCTTCCTCGCCTAGCCTGTTTGCCTTGTCTGTTTGCTTGCAGCATGTTCACAAGCACGCACGCATATTCGCACGACGTAACACACAGCGGATGGACATTGACACCATCAACGGTGCCCACATGGCTGCCCTCAAGCAGCTGCTGGGCACAGCCACTTCACCAACAACACGCCCCAATCCTTTAGTCCCGCAATGCGCCGTAGGACCCGGCCTGGTATCGGGCCCCAAGGGCCCCACGCACGCATGCTTCGATTCCCGGAGAGATCCCCGGTATGTCCGGGTTCGGTGATTAACTGATTATGGCTAGCTGCTGAGATGTGGAGTTGGATCTCGGTTGACTTGATGGGATTTGCACGCTGGATTGGTGGCGAGTGCCGAACCCTCCGTTAGTCAGCCCCAACCGCTGATGATCCATTCGGATCGGTTGCTGGAGGGTTACTGGATACATCCAGCTGAGGCTGGTCCTCCTTGTAACACGAACGATTACATGCATGTTTGCATGGCGGCATGCGTGCACCCCACCACTGACTGTTTTCATTTCCCAAGCCCCACTCACTCAGCGCGTTCTTGAGCGAGCCCCCGTTGCACAGCTCCTGCACGATGTACAGCTTGTACGCGTCCGCCTCGTCATCGCCATCGGCCGTGGAAATGGAGGCGGGGGCTGCAGCAGCGGCCGCAGATGAGGGATGTGAGGGCACAGGGCCCCCTCTCGGGAGGCCGCCCACAGGCGTATCCATCGTAAGCTCGATGCACACCGTTGGGCAGCCATCGGGGTCTGGTCCCTCACGCTGTTGCTGCTGGTGTTGCCCGCCAGCTTGCAGCCCGCCCCGTGGATCCGGTGTGAGGGTCTTGATGCTGTATGTGTAAGTTGCTGCGGATGTGGATGGCATGTGCATGTAGGCGGCGGGTAACGGCGTGTCGTGACGAACGAGGAGTCCAAGCAGGCACTGCTACATGGTCGCTCCCGATGCAAGGCCAGACATCTGGGGCAGCGGCGACGGTCAGGCAGATGCCTTACGATGCTTTGTAACCTATTTCTAATGCAGCTGGCCGCGGGTGGCCCTCTTCATGCAGCAAGCAGCATGCTCAGCCCGCAGACTCTGGCCACACGTAACAGGCACCGGCTTGCTTCAAGGCTTAGCTGCCAGCCCGCACCCACCCACAACGTTCGGGTGCGCCATGCTCATGGAGATGGCCGCCTCGAGCACCGCCCGCTGCCGGGCGCGGCCCTCGGGGCCCGCCGTCACGACCGGCACCACCTGCGTCTTGACGGCCACAGGCAGGCCGCGCCATGTGCCTCGGTACACCACGCCGAAGGCGCCCTGACCCAGGACCGTTGTCACCTCCAGGTCAGCGTCGTCGAGCTCAGCCTGTCAGAAGCCAAGGAGGAGGAAGGGGATCATTCGCGGTGGACATGCGGCTGATACGTCAACTCTGTTGATTGTGGCTGGTACTATGTGGTTGCGGCAACATCCGCCATCGGCCCCGCACCCACCCTTGCGCGCCTGGACACCACCTCACCTGCAGGGCGCGAATTGCTTCCGCCACGTCCCACGGGCTGCGGAACGGCCCCTGCGTCCGTGAGATGCCGCTGCCTGTGCCTCCAGTGCCTGTTATGGTCGTCGGGGGGCCCTCCCGCCGCTCTCTGGGACCGGAGAAGTCGTTGTTCAGAGCATCTCTAAGCTCTGAGAAGTATGTCTGCGAGGGGGCCCCGGCAAGGGCAACGCTCACCGCTCGTTCGAGCACAAGGGCGTTCACACCCAACTTGGTACGGCGGGTCGGGATCCATTTGGCTCGCGGCCCCTCTGTGGGCAACCTGTAACCAATCCACCAAGCTGAGGCGCCGTGCCAGCCCAATGAGTTAATCCCGGGCGCGCACAATGCCACCACCACAGCCACATCCATAGATGACCGTGGGCGCACACCGCACCACACCGCCAGAAGCACACCGGACCGTAGTCCGATGCCGTGAGACCGGTCGTCGGTTCCACAAAAGGCGCCCAAATCAACCGATGCATCCCCCATACAGCGACCTCCACAGCGAGGGCAGCCCGGCCCAGCCGAGGCCCCGGCCGCGAGTACAAAGACTGAGATCGGCAATGGCCAGGTCCAGGTCATCGCGCAACGCAACTCACGCTCACGAGCCGGAGGAACGAGCTGCCGTCCAAAGGCGGCAGCGTGCGGGTGGCCTCGCTGCTGCCGAGCGCGGGCGAGAAGGGAAGATGGGGCGGCCCGAATTTGGGGCTTTCGACCCCGCCGCGCCCGCCGCCAGGCGCATGGCTGCCTGCATGGGGCAGCCCTAACCCGGCTGGCGATGCCGCGCCGATGCTAATCAGCTGCGACTGCTGCCGGCCTTCCCGGTCGCACTCCGAAGACGCGGCAGTGCGCAGCAGCGCCTCGCTGACGGCGCTCTGGTTTGCCTGAATGGAACGGCAGCGGCATTTAGGAGGCACAGAATGGAAACGCAACTGGATCGATGAGGCACATGAAGCCGTTGCTGTACAAGAGTCAGGAGACAAAACAATTAACGTTGCACGAACCAATGGAAGGTAACCAACGGCAGGCGCTGATGCGTGGCCAGTCCTCGACAAGGGTCAACAGCCCAGCAACATAACAGCAACAGCGAGCGCAACCAGCAGCCACCTGGGCAATGAGCGCCATCAGACTGGCGCTCGTCCCATGCGTCATGGTGGTGGTCGTGCCGCCCGTTGGCCTCTCTTCTTGGCGCTTTCCGCCGGCTCGGCAGGTATCCGTAGATGACCCGCCGCACCCGCTGCCGTCGCCGGCGGCACCCAGCACGGCGCTGCTCCTTCCAGATTCCGAGCCGGCCCCACGCGCTCCGTTGAACAGACAGCCCCGCCTGCCGCGTGCAGAGTCGAACCCTGCCTTTGAATGTACCGAGTGCAGGTGGCCCCCGCCTTCCGCGCCCGCCCTCGCCCCTTGCGAGGCCCCGTCACTCCGGCCGTTTCGCCGGCGCGAACGAACGAAAGCAGCCAGGGCTGCGGCAGCAACAACAAGGACCATGGCGCCGCCAACCGCAGAGAGCACCGCCGTGACGGGGACGACCCACGGGCCACGGCGGCTGCCACCGCCAGCCGCAGCCCCGGGCCCAGGCGACAACAGGGGGGCTGACGAGACGGCGCCGTCAAGGGCTGGCGGCTGCTGCAAGCGGCCTGGGGTGTTCCGGGCTTCGTTGGGCGGGCCTGGCGCAGGGTCTGTTGAGACCTGGTCGTTCACCAGCTCGGAAGGAACATCGTCTGACTTCTGAGTCCCTGAAGATGACCCTGGGGCTAACCCGTCTCCATAGGAGCCCGGCTGGTCAAAGGCGATGGAGATGTCGAGGTTCAGGTCTGCACCAAGGGTGGGTGTCATAGTGGGGCGGGGTTGCGTTACGGTACAGTCCGCCTAAAGGCGGGTCTCATCACAAGCCCGTGAGAGCAGCGCCGCTTATCCGCGGCATTTCGGGCGCATGAAGCATCGCGGTACGACGCACCCCCCCTAAAAAGGAAAGAAACCAAGAAGCACGCCCCTAATCACCACCATCCAGCCTTTTCCAAGGCGGCGGTAGGCCTGGGTGGCCACTAAATGGATTGCGGCGGGACACGCCGCAGCACGTCGAGCGTGCCTTTCACACCATTTACACCAAAAAGCAAGTGGGGAGCGGTTGTTGAAAGGAAGAGCATGTAGCCAAAAGAAGGCCGAGACGCAAGCACGTCTGCCGCCTGCGCCCAGCGCCCCGTACCCGCTAGCTCCTTGTATGGCAAGACGAGATCCGGGTACGACAGGAGGACCGCGCCTTCCGGGGCGTCCGGCGGTAGCGCATGTGTAACGACGACGTTGGTGCCCTCCCAGCCGTAGTGGCGCACGACGGCAAGCTTCAGCATCCCCGTGAGTAACGACAATGGCTGCGGGCCGAGAGGGCATGAGTAAGCGGTTGTCGGTACCATTTGCACTGGCGACACGGTTGGCGCTGATGTTGGTTTTCATATCACAAGTGGGCAGGGGCTCACGGCAGCGCAACGGTGCGCTCAGCCCCCGGCCCGACATCGTGCCTCTGCACAATGGAGGCCGCGGAACCACCATTAGCACCATACGGAAAGACGCTCGCAGCAAATCTGGGGCACTAGACGCGGATTGTGCACAGCCAGAGCGCTTACCGTACATGCGGCCGCAAACGCCAGCAGCGCGCTGTACCTCCCGTCCGCAAAGTCGGGTAGAGGTGAGGTGTGCGGCGTGGCAGAAGCGCTGGTCCCCGAGGGCCCTGCGTGCTTGGGGGTATCTCTGGATCCGGCTGCGGCGGCAGGGCCGTCAGATGCTCCTGCAGCCGGAGTATCGGGAGCAAGCAGCACCACCAGGTCAGCGGCACCGGCAATACATGGATATCGTACTCACAAGCTTGCACACGGGACGCTGTCGGCGTGACAGCCAACGAACCAGCCACGGACCGGCCACAGCGGCTCACATCTACCAGGCTGCGCGGCGCCATGAGACCCACCCTGCGGCACGTCAGCCGGTGGCGCGAGGGTGGCCGGGAGTCCAGCCGCCCGGTCCCGTTGCGCCGCCTGCAGCTCCCTCGGTGCGTGCTTCATGAGCACCGCCGCCACCAGCGCGCGCCACTCGGGCTCCGGAACCACCAGCGTGACCGTATTGAGGGTCAGCAGCGGCGCCGACCATGACGCGGCCGCGCCGCTGGAGCTGCTGGATCCACTGCCCTCGGGAAGCGGGTCCTGCTGCAGCCCCCGCCTTCCCAGGACCTCGGTCGCAGGCGCCGTTGGCTGGGCCATGGGCCCGATAGCAGCCCCTCCCGACCTGTTAGCATACCAGAGCAGAAGAAAGCGAGCTCGCGATCGTGCACCTCAACGAGACGACGTGCGAAGATGTGTACTGCGCCAACCACGCAGTACGTTTGCGGTCTGGGCATGGGCTGCCGCGGGCACTGCGGGCAGGATGGTCTTTGTCCAGGCGTCTACGAGGCAGCAAATCGTTTCCGCGGGGGCGCCCTCTCCATCGCCCTAGATGCCACGTAACCGCCCCACCTGTCGAAGCTAAAGAACCACAGCGGCATGGAGCTGTTGGCCAAGGCTGCGTCAGGGCCCTCCAGCAGCACGGTGACTGCTTCCGCCAGCCCGCCGTTGGTACCCCCGGGCGCCAGGTTGTACAGCACCAGGTTCCGGAGCGACACAGGACGACGGAGGGCAAAAATGCCGGACAGGCCCTGCACGCAAGCCCGGCGCATGCGGGCTTTTAGGTTCCTCTCACCGCCTGACGAAGGCATGCAAATGCCCTCACATGGAAAGGATTCAGCGCAAACTCTCCAAACATGTGTGCTTTAGGATGCCAAAAGGGCCCGCCGCGTGTTAGCATCCAAGCCTTTTCACACCGCACCTTGAGATCCACGAAGGTGCGGCCGGATCCCAGATCCTCGGGCAGGCCGCTGATTGAGCAGCCACCCTTCGCCGCCCAGCCGGCCCCCTCGGCCCCTGCTTCCGTCGACCCCGACGCCTGGTGACCCAGCAGCATTGCGGCATCTAGGCTGCGATCATCACGGCTGCAAGAGAGTGGGCATTTGAGGAACACAACAGTAATGAGCGCGTCCTTGATGGCAGGGCATTAGCATAGGGTTAGCGGAGAGATCCCTTCGCTAGCTGTTTAGAGCTCGGCCAGGCACTCCCTCCGTTTGCGTCTCCATTTGCGGCTCCATTGCAGCTCCCAGTTCATACATCTGCCCCTCCCATTCCCCCACCCTCGCATTCCCACGGTGCTGCGGGGTCATGTGCGAATGAGCGTGGGAAACCCGTCAAACACCAGTGTTCTCTGGCCGCACCTGGACAGCAGCAGCACCGACGGGCTCCCGGCCGTGCTGTTGCAGGCGGGCAGGGCCGTGGTCAGCGCCTCCTGCAGCCCGGCGGTGATGACGTTCACGCCGAACGGGCCCTGCAGCGGGGGGTTTGAAGGGGAAGGGGAATGAACAATGACGAGCTGGGCGCCAGCAGCGGTTCTCCCGTCCGGCGGCGGGGGGGGGGGCGAGTGGAGGAGGGAAACGAGTCGCGTTGCGGACACCGAACCGCATACAAACGCAATAGAAACTACAAATGCAGCATGGAACACAGTGGCAGTGCCGGGTCTGTAGCAACGCAGACGGCATCCCCCCTCCCCTCGCCTCCCCTCCCCTCCCCGCCCCTCCCCGCCCCGAGTGCGCGCCGCGTGTACACCGGTGCCGGCCGGCCGGTGGAGCACCTGACTTGTGCAGGCCCGTCGCCCTTGGGCCTTTGTTTCCTGGATCCCCGGAGGAGCATCGCTTACGGTACCCACCCATTCCCGTGCCGCCTGCGGGTCCGGTTGCAGCAGCATCGGCAGCCAGGCGAGCGAGGACGGGACCAGCGGTGAGGCGCCGGGCCGCAGCGTGTATGCGCTGGCGGCGAGCAGCGTGCAGTTGATGAGCAGGACCTGCAGGGTTCCGGGCCGGACAGGAGCATGTCCGTACGCTGGGCATCCCATTCCCATGCCCATCCCCAGTCGCAATCTGGGTCATACGAACAGGCGCGCCATTAGGATGCCGCTGCAAGGGCACATGGGACTTGTACCGCAGGGCGCCTCGTGAGGGTGCCAGAGACGGGCGCACCTGCGGCTCCATCTTCAGCTGCACAACCTCCAGCTGTGGCCCATCTGGGTCAGCGGCTCCCGGGACGCGGCTCCCCTCCTGCGCGAGGAGGGCGGGGGCGTGGCGTCGCACGTCGCATGGGCGTCGAACTACAGGGCATTGGTTAACAGTCCTCGCAGCGCTGCTGTGATGTAGTGGGGCACCCGCCCTCAACATCCAGTGTAGCACACCCAAACACAGGCAGCGGGGAAAAACGCAGGCCGCCCATCTCTCACGAGTACTAATCAGCGTCCGCAACAACCGCGACTCAACGCGCGAGCACCAGCCGAATGCAACTATTGCGATCCCACAGCAGCCCCTCGCCCGCGAGGTGTGGACCCATCCCCTGCCCCAGTTTCGCAAGTGCCGCACCTGAACCTTCAGATCGATGCCAAACTCCACTGAGGGGTCGCGTGACCGCCCGCTGCCACCACTGTTTACCCCATCACGGACACCCTCCTCCCGCACCGCCGCCCGCTGCAAAAATGCCAGCTCCTCGTCCGGCAACACCAGCGTGCATCGCGTCAGCGTTAGCCAAGTCAGGCCCGACTGACGCGCAGTGTTCCTCCATTTCCTGGGTGCGCGAACGGGCATCAGGAAAGTAATCAAGGTCGACGCTGCCTCCGAGGTAGACGGTTCCGCACAGGACACCGAGCTCGCGTTAACCTGGCAGGAAGGCACGTGAATGTGGCGAATTGGCGGACCCGATCTGGTTTGGATCAACATGGCAGAAGGAACCATGCGGTGCGCCCCAAACCAGCGCAGCACTTGGGAATTCCTCCGGCCTACAGCCGTTCCCTTTGGGACACACGCACCTCGGAATCCGGAAGCTGTTCATCCCCAGCGCCATGAGCTCCCCCGGGCTCTCCGGCGCCGCGGCCAGGGGCAGGTTTACCAGCGTAAGGTCGCGGAGGAGAGCCACGGGGAGGACGGAGGAAGGGCTCTGAGGTGGTGCATTTGGGCCGGCCTGCCCGGCGGCGCTTTCCCTTCCCTGATCGCCGAAGGGATCTCCAGCGCTGCCCTGGCCGGGCACGACCACGCCTCCGGTGCCCATGGGCAGTGTGGCCCATGGGTCGGTCATGCCCGTGGCCGCAGACGCTTTGGCCCAGGCGCGGGGAGCTGTGTCGGTGCCAGGTGCAAGATCCGCGCCGATCCAAGGCTCGGCAATCAAGTCCAGTACGTTCGGCATGCCGCCTGAGTCCTCGTGCACGTCCATGTGCATGCCCGCTGATGGGCCGCTTTCGCCTGTCGCGCTCTGATCGGTGCGAAGGCTTGCAAGGTCGCTCGACGCCTGCTCCACACCCGGCCCGCCTTGCCCAACGTCGGAAGCCGCTGGGTCGCGAGTCAGGGCGCCAACTACGGAATCCTCGCTTTGGGTCCGAACGTCGCTGGAGGCCATGCCCGCGGTCGAAGGCAGGTGGTACACGAACTGTCCTTCCGACGCGCCCTGGCCAGCATCCCTGCCTGTACCGTCCCAGGACAGCCCAGACAAGGGGTTCAGCCCAGCCAAGGGGTTCCAATCAACGCTACCGCCCTTGCCGCCCGTTTGCACCTCGGCTCCAGGGCCGCCAGCGCCGCTGTCCCCAGCTAAGGTGGGGAAGGGGGTACTCCCAGCTCCGATGACGTCTGGGGCCCCATCACTGGGAACCAGCGGACCGGCCGTGTCCTCCCCCAGCGCCCAGACCGTACCCAGTCCCATTAGGTTGAGCGTAGTCCGCCGGGCGGGATCACCCACCAGCACCAAGCGCAAGCCAGGTGGAATATCCGGCTGTGAGGCGGGGGGGTGCAGGGCGGGCTCTCAGAAAAGGGGCTCGCAGCGGCCGGCGTGACAAGAAGGCTTTTCACACAGCTGGTCGGCTGGGCCCGGTAAGTTCCGCGACGGGCTTGCAGCCTCGCCAAAGCAACTGCGACCGGCCAGTGAAGAATCGGGTACCGGCCCTTGGCAGCTCGCTAAGCCGCTCCACTGGCCACAACCGCTCGGGGCCAGCCCGCGGACCGATAGCCGATCCCTCCCATCGCGCCGCCCTGGCGAAGAGGGAGGCATGAGACGACCCTCGCTAACGCCCATGGACGAAACCCTGAAGCACTCACCAGCCGCAAGGCAACGTCAGAGGAGAACACCAGGTCTTCTGTCAGCGACAGGAACGCAGCCCCGTTCAAGACGGTCGCAAAGGTGTCCAGCGCTGCATGCTGCAGGTCGCACAGGGACGCCACCGGCGCCGCGGCGCAGACGACCGGCGCGCGTAGGCCGTAGCCAGGGCACGTGATGGTCACATTGCGCCAGTGCACTGCGCCCCCTCCGCCCGGCAGGCTGGGGTCCACCGAGTCGAGCTCCGTGATGCGCACCTCCCCGCCCTCCAGCGCCACACCCGGGGTATGCGGCCATGCTGAGGTGCTGCTGCAGAGGCTCTTGAAGAGGGCCCTTAGGTCCGGAACAGAGAGTACCAAGTTGACGTCCTGGAGAACCAGGGTGGCCTCTTGCGCCACCCGGAAGAGCCGCGACGGGGAGAGGCTGGACAGGCTGAGGGCGGGCCCCAGGGGCTCACCCACGTCTGCCAGGTACAGCGATAGGGATGAGAACACTAGCTGCTGGCCTGCGCGGGATGGAGCAAGTCGAGAAGAAAGGAGGGGAGCCGGGGCGTAAGAGGCATCGACGCTGCGGTGCTCGGGGGTGTCGTGGCCGTGGGACCGTGCTTCCTTTACGCAGCCAGTGGCAAATGGAACGGTAACGGCAACGCGAATGGCACAACAACCGGGCGGATTGGCGGAACTTGGTGGCTCACCGGGTCGAACGACCAGCGCCGGCACGTTAGCCTCCAGGGCAGCCGCCGCCTTGAAAAGGTTGATCAAGGTGTAGGGTGGGTCCGCAGCCCCGCCCGCCGCCGTCGGCGGCGCAGCTGGCGGCTGGGCAGCAGGCGATACCGGGAGCAGTGGCGGCGACGGCATCAACGGAGGCGGGCCGGTATGGGCAGGCAATGTGCTCACTGGCTGCGATGGCGCTGCAGACCATGCATAGTCTGGCTCCTGCCACAGCATGAGTCTAGGGGGCACGGTTGCGCCGTGGCCTCGTAGGATGGTGCCCATGGGCACCTCGATGGGTCGCTCGAAGGGACCCAAGGCCAGGACGCCGGGAGGTATCTGCCCCCGGGATGCCGCCAGGATCAATTCTTCCACCGTTATCTGTGTCTGTCCATACTCCAGTCGCAGCTGGGCTGGGCAGAGAGGGAGCGCCAAGGCCCCGAGCAGCAGCAGGCGCCACATCACCAGCATCCTCCGCCCATGCTGGCCTGTGAGCGCATAGATCAAGTGCGTACCGTAGACAGCACAAGGGGCAAACTCGGGTGGAGGTCTGCACCATGCTCTTCAGGCGTAAAAGCGGCAGTAGTGCCACGATGTAGTTGTTAGGCTTGCAACGTACCGCAGGGTCGCATGCTGCTATGTGCGCGGGCACAACATCGCGCGACGACGAGTTCCGTCGTCGCGCTCCATCAGCAAACTATAATATGTTCATCTATGCCCGTATTATAAAAACGGTGCACGGCTTGCAGCAAGTGTCCAAAGCATACATAGGGTTTTCGCCAAGCAGGGTTTGAGAGGCAGGTGCACTTCGATTGCAACTTCCACAGCTAGATAAGGGGGGCAGCTATAGTGCCACGTGATGCCCGTACGGGCAACCAAGCGTCTGTCTGCTGTCTACCTACCAGGTTCACCACGACACAATCATCATGTCGTGGTGAGTGCACTCAAAGTGGCGGAGTACCTCTATCTTTGAATACATTTGCCCAAATTGCGCACCGCCGCGCCGTACCATCTCCCGTCGCACGTGGTGCGGCCCACACACATGCAGCAGCCGAGAACCATCTCCCGTCTAAAAAACATCACGTAGGGGCGAGGGTATGACTGGCACGTGCGACATGGGGCTCGCAATGCACGTGGGTGACCAGCGCTTTTCAACAGGAAGCGTCCCCCAGGGCACATAAAACCGCAGCACGCACTCCACATTTCAAACTGCGGCATTCTGTACGCCCCTTAACCGCCCACCATTAATCCATTCCCATTCCTGATTGCGCATGGATGAATTCCAGAACGGACAGGTCCCGTGCCGAGTCATTCCAGCACCGCCAAGCGTCAACCCGTGGTACGGCGCCCCGCCAACGACGGGCCCGCCGGCAGGTGTCCACCGAGGACTCTCTAAACCTCTGCTTTACAACGTGCGATACTAGACAGGCGTACAACGCAAATGGCCCTGACGGGGACAATTTTGCCTGCCGTGACCAACCCATGGGCTCAGTCATTCACTGGCGAAGGGGGCCCATGCTGGTAATATATGAACGCCAGAGACTGGTTCAAGAATTCCATGATTTTCCGCGAATCCGCTGCAGGGCCCGGATGGTCCCGGCCATGCACTGGGACACGCGGCGCGACTTGCGGCGGCCCTCGTTGGTGCGCAGCAGCCCAGATCCTGGCTTCGGGCATCCGTCCGTGCCCATCTTAAGGTTGTCATGCAGATCGGAGAAGTACGCCCGTAACGAGTTTGCAAAGTCAAGAAAGGCCGATGGTTGTCGAAGGTAACGCAGCCACCTTTCAACGCAAGACGTCCGCGGCGCAACCGAACTGCTTCCCAGTCGACGAGAAGCGTGCAGAGCAGTCGCCGCCGCGGATAGAGTGGTCGGCCCGGCCGCCAGGCCCAGCGCCGCCTCTGAGGGCCCTATTGCCGGCGCTGGGTGATGGGCTGACGGCGGCGCCGGGGAGGAGCTACATGCACCAGAGGCGGTTGACCTTGCCAACCGGCAGCGGTAGCAGCGACGGTTTTGCCACGGAGGCGGCACCGTCACATGAGACAGCGATAGCTGAGAGACTGGGCTGGTCCTTCGTGCCGACCCGTGCGCCTCCGTGACGGAGGGCCGTGCGGTGGCGAAGGAGCACCAAGGCTGCCACGATGATTGTTGCTATGAGCAAACCACCAACCGCCGGCAAGGTAACGGCTACCGGCGGCACGGCCCATCCCGGCTGCTTGGATGTAGCCTGACTCTGAGGATGGGTATCCGGTGCCCGGTGACGGGCTGGAGGCGGATAAGGGCGAGGCCGAGACGGAGCCTCCATCGGCTGCGTTGCTACTACTAGCGGAGTCGACGGGGGCGAATCCCGCAGGGCCAAGCAGGCTCTTGGGCCGGAATATTACGTTAGCGTCCACGTCCATGGCTGTACGATGGAGACATGACAAGGCGAGGGCAGGTTCCGGGGTCAGGGTATGAGCGATTCGCGGTGGCCGCTGGTGCCCAAGCCTTTGGCAACACCGGGATTAGACATCGCTTGCCTCACACTGCTCAAGGCGGACGCCAATCGGCTGACTTGCTCCGGGGCGTTGACTCGCGCAGGATCGGCAGCGCCTTGATTCCCACGTCGCCCGGATAAAAGCCGTGCCCCTGCCCCTCACCTGCAAACTCTTGATACGGCAGGAAGAGATACGGGTGCGGCAGCGGGCTCACACCAGCAGGCGCGTCGGGCGGCATGATGTGTGTGATGGTGATGTCAGTTCCCTCCCAGCTGTAGTGGTGGACCGACGAAAGCACGAGGACCTCCGACTTGAAGTCACAAGACAGCGGCTGGGGGCGGATCAGGCGAATGTCTTGAAGGGGGGGAAGGTGTTGAAACACAGACAATACCATGAACAAAGGCGTTTGGCTCCGCGGAACGCGCACACGGGAAACTGCACCAACCACAGGCTGTCAACTACGAGAAGTCCGTTGCAAAAGCGCGGCCTCGTGCCTGCATTAGCGTCCACCGGACGCATGCAGTCCTCTCACTGATCGCCCAAACGGATGCAACGTTCCCGCCAACGGCTTGGGCATCCCCCTCCTCAAGTACTGTACGGTGGAGATCACTGACCTTCGCTCTTGCAGCAAAAGCCATTAGACTGGTACTGGTTCTTATGTCAACGAGTGGAAAGGGCGGCTGCGGCGGGGAAGGCGGAGGCGCGGGAGGGCTGACAAAAGAGATATTTGCAGAGAAAGAGGGAGCCCGCCTGACGGTCCGGGGTGGCCGCGGGGCCGACGGATAGGCCGGGGGATAGGCTCCTGAGGGCAGCTTGGGTAGCGGCCGAGGAGGTGGCAGAGGGGGCAGGGACGGAAGCGACTGCCGTGGCGGCGCCCGTGGCCTGCCCTGCGCTGCCTGCAGCTCCGTCTGTGCTTGCTTCATGAGCACCGCCGCCACCAGCGCGCGCCACTCGGGCTCCGAAACCACCAGCGTCACTTCGTGGAACTGAAGCAGCGAGGTGGGCACGAGAGCGGCCTCTCCATCTTCGCTAGTATTGCTGCTGGCACCGACGATGGCGGGTTGCAGGTTCAATAGCCGTGCGCGCCGGCCAACGAGCCCTGTCCGTGGCGGTGGCGGCGCCGTAATCTCCGCTGCGGCGTTGCTCACAACGTTCCTGCTGGTCAGAACGTCGTGCGGATGAACGAGGTGGGCGGATTCTTACGGGTTGCTGAGGGCTGGAGATTGCAGGCAAGATCTGGACATGCCGCACACCAACTCACAGCACTGCATGTGGTCGCGACTCACACAGTGGAATATGAAGAGAGGGTAGCGCGACGTAACACGAGCTCCGGAAACCAGATAAGCCCCACCTGTCGCAGCCGAACAGCCACAGCGGCAGGGAGCTGTTGGCCCAGGGCTAGTCTGGTCCCTCCAGCCCGCGGGGCAGGGCCCCGGTGCCGTTGGTGCCCCCGGGCGCCAGGTTGTACAGCACCAGATTACGGAGCGACAGAGGGCGACGGATTGTTAACATGCCGGATAAGCCCTGTGCACGAAGGGCGTTGGACGACACCAGTACCATAAGGAGTTATTGTTCACCTCAGTGTCCTCCCGTCTCGCTCCCATGTACGCAGGCAGGTAGGTCGTCCTTGCATAGCGCACAGGACACCACGGTGCCCCACGGCTCTCATAAGAGAGACGTGATGATTATTGTAACGCAGGTCTTGACTCTGGCGCAGTGCAAGAAGGTGAGCCTGGGAGGCCCTCGACGCTTCTCGAACGTGTAGCTCGGAGATCTGCAAGTTCGTCGTTGGCAGGCCGGCACCGTTGCGCCCACCTTCAGGTTCACGAAGGTGCGGCCGGTCCCCATGCCCTCGGAGAAGCCGCTGACGGCGCATCCGCCCGCCGCCGCCTCACCGGCCCTGCCTTCCTGCAGCACGACCCGATAGAGTAAGGCGTCTGGGTCTGCCTCCGCACCAAGGCTGTGATCGTTGCGGCTGCGAGATGTATGGGGCAGGGGTGCGGACAAGTTGAGAACAAGACATGGAGATCCTGGGCTGCTGGAAAAAGCCAGCGCCGGGTGTTGACTGGAACTGTGTGTGAGCCACGTTTGGGGACATGCAATACAAGGCCCACGCATGCACATGGCGGTGGGCCGATGCGAGAGCAGCCTCCACAACAGGAGCCCATGACATGGAAAGGCATGAGCGGCTCCGACAGGCGCCGACCAACCGGTTATGTCCTGGCATCAAACAGTGTTGGAAGGCATGCCTTTAGGCGTGTTTTGGTCGCTTATGTCGTCATGTTCGTATATCACAAAAAAGACGTCAAAAGCAAAGCGCCCAACGCCCACGCACGCGCGAGGCCTGACCTTCCAGCCAGCACCGCGACGCATGTCCAGGCAAGGAGCTGCACAGCTGCAGCCCATATTTCAGGGCCACCTGCATGTCCGCTGCCACCGCGAAACCCAGAGAGCCCTGCGGAGGCAAGCAACAGGATGTGATGACAAAGCCAGTCACGCGACGATGACCCGCCGTTAGCCGGTCACCAGTGGAGAGTAAACCCCTCTTTGGATGGATTGCAGGGATAGCGGGCATCGTGGGTGCCTCACAGTGCAGCCGCCAGGAGGTTGCATAATGTGGATTACAGTTCCGCACTATGTCGTACGTCATAAACACGAAGCGTCCTGGTGCTCTGCGTATGCTGCCGACCATACAACCTGCCTACCAGCGTACCCTGCTTAGTGCCTGCTCCCTTCCGGCTGGCTGCAGCAGCAGCGGCGGCCAGACCCGCGACTGCGGCAACAGCTCCACGGCCCCGGGCAGGGCAGCCTAGGCGGAGGCGGACAGCAGCGTGCAGTTGAGCTGCAGGGCCTGGGAGGGGAGCGGGTGGGGATGGGCCAGGGGAGCGAAGTAGGGGCCTGGCAAATGGTCCCAGGTCGCTGCGCCCTGTCGCCATCACCAACAAGAACTCATCAAACGGTCCGGTCTGCAGCGGCTCGAGGCTGCCTTTGGTGGACCCCGCAGCCGGGCGCACGCGGAGACCGAAGCCGGGGCATATGATGGTCACGTTACGACAGCGCATCGTGCCCCCTCCACCCGGCAGGCTGGGTCAACCGGATCAAGCTGCGTAATGCGCACTTCCCCGCCCTCCAGCGCCACACCCGGGGTGTGCGGCCAGGTCGAAGTGATGCAGCAAACTCTGCGAAGAGGTCGTCGAACTGCCCAGGGGAGTTCTCCCCTGGAACTGCCTTGTGCCGACTACAATAGTCCCCTCCCAGAGCTCGAGCACAGCACCAGGCTGCGCCTTACCAGCTACGGCAGTGACAGGCTGCCCATTCCGGTGGGCACTGTGCCCAGAGGGCAGAGGCTCCTCCACGTCAGTCAGCAACATGGCCAGGGAGGACAGCGTGAGCTGCTGGCCTGCGCGATTGGGAGCGGCGTTGGGGTGGAGTGGATCTGCATGCGGCGCAGGTCTCAGGAAGGGAACGAAGGGACCGACAACTCAGGAAGGTCGGAGCTGTCGAGCTGGAGGACAGACGCCTGGCCCAGGCCCGTAACACATGTGGCCAGCCAGTGCTAGATTCCTAAAACAATACATGCAGTGGTATCGGCAGTAGTACCTGCTGCGGCTGTGCGTCCATGCAGGGCCTTAGGATACTTACGCACCACGCTGCAGTGCCAGCACCGGAACCACACCAGATGTCGCTAACTGCCACCATCAAGACCGTGCCGGACGGTGGCGATGGCGCTGGTGGCACTGGTCAACGATCCATTGAGGGGGGCGCGTTTTGCCTTAACGGTGAGGGTGGTAGACGCGGGGGGCCTGGAAATTTGCACGGGGGCTTGGGCGACTGTAGTCCGTGCCATGCATGGCGGCATGGGTCCGTGCCCATCCAGCTCCCCTCCGTCGCCTGCCGGCGGGCTTCCATTGATGGCGTCGTCAATCGATGGGCTCCAGCCACTGTCGCCGTCTATTGGTGGGCTTCCCAACCAACGGGCTTCCGTGGCTTCCATATCTGTCGCTGTCCGCCGGCGGCCAGCCACTGTCGCCGTCTGCCACCGGCGGGCTGCCTTCTCCGCCTTTGTTGCTTGGTGGGCGGACAAAGTGGCCTCCAAGTGTATCCCCATCGTCCCAGATGGGCTTTTGTGCAGGAGTCTCGGTCACCAGGCTCGCTTGCATTGCCATGCACCGTAACCGAAACCGCGCCCGGTGACAGCAACGCCGTCTCGCCCATTGGCCACAGGAAGAGAATCCGGGCTGGCAGCTCAGTGTTCGGCGACGACAGCAGAAGATGCTCCAGTAGCCGTTCTCAGACTGAGGAGCGCAACTGACTGCGGAGACCTCGTAATGGCGGTCGCCATTGCAATGATGATGACCTTTGCAAGTCGCCAAGGCCTGTCTGAAGAAGAGCCCCGCCGTGTTGGGTGCGTTTTTTGTCCCTTCTAAGCGGTAGGATGGGCATATGTTTAACAAGAAGGCCTCGCAGCCGGCGCCGTGTGCAAGGAATCGCGACTTCTCTACAGTTTTGGCATACCATGGCTCAATAGCATGATCGTCCTGGTCCTTAAACAGATGGCTGGTTACACCAAATATTCGCACAGACGGGGCACATGCGCTGCATGGCAGCTACGGCAGGCGCTGCGGGTCAGCAGAAACGTTTCCTGGGCGACGAGCGCCTGGAATGCGATATACATCGTTTCATCGTCGCCAAGTGTAATGCAGTGCACTGGTGCAAGCCATGTCAAGCAATTACCGGGAAACGCTCGTTTTCTTTCGGCGGGGACAACTAACTGTGCTAACATCGGTGGCCTTGCTGGGCCCTTCAACATAAGCTCTTTTGTGGTTGTGCGAAGTCACCCAGCCTGCAGATCATCCCAGCCTGCAGATGGCACGGGCACTGCACAGGGACATACAGACAGTCGCCGTACCAAAACGGTCGCACAGGTTTGCTTGCAAATTTGGCCTCGCCGGTTTCGAGAAGAAACAGAAAGGATAAATAGGGAGGCTATCTCCAGGGACATGCACCTCCGAAGATGCACCTCCGACGTTAACTTCCAGTAGGGTGCAGCAGGGGTACGGTGTGGCGGGTGAAGAGATGGGCAGACGGGCCTTCCCGGTTCGGGGTAGCGGCAGAGTTACCTGAAAAGACATGGATCTGGAAGGCATGGAGGGGGCTGTCGTAGGCTGTCGTCGACGTTTTCACCAGTCTGCCGGCGGGCAGTGGACACTAGACCCGCGGGCGCCGAGCCCGCCATCCCGGACCACCGAGCGGCGTGATACAGACCCGGAAAGGATGAAATTCGGACGGAGACAGGTGCCGTCGTTGCAGGGAGCGGTCGCGGGCCAATGTCCCAGCTCCGCCGCCCAAGGGCCCAGCCCCAGGCCCCGTCCATATTTATATGCACGTTAGTTGAGGAACGTCACCGGTGTACCAGCAGCGAGAGCGGCTTCTCCATGCATGTCTATCTTTTAAATAACCGCTCCATTGCACGACGGCGCTTTACGTTGATTCGGTACGTGCTGGAAGCCAGGCAGGGGCCGGCTCGCAGCACGGCTCTGCACGTGCGGCCAGACACCTACATGCGGGAGCTGCTGATTGGCCGATGGATGGGCTGCTGGTGAGCGCACTCCGAGGGCTCCAAACGCCGCCCTGACAGGAACCGTATGCACGGCTGTACAGCTGGGCCCGTAGATACGTGCTTGGCGCTAAGCAGGGCCGACATTGCTCGCAACGCGGCGGATGGACCTTGTGACCGTAGGCGGAGCTGAAAGCAGCTCACGAAGCATACACTGCCTGCCTTGTAGGTACGGGGTAACGGGGAGCCCCTCCTGGACCCAACCGGCAACAGAAATCAAGCAAGATATACCAGGAGATAGACCCATGGGCATACATGCCAGGACAATCCCCTGCCACACAAATGTTGCATACCGGTAACACGCACTACAGCTGACATGCATGCCGGATCACGGGCCTATCTTGCACGGTGGCGCACGGCAGTGGCAAGTACCCGCGGGGTGCACATAAAACCACGATAAAGTAGACAGTAACAATCCATCTACGAAGGCACACACCTGAAAGGCGTGACATAACCGGAAGGGTGAATTGTTAGAAGGCAAGGCGGGGACTGCAAATGAGTGGACAAGGCCTCATCTTGCCCGAGACAGAGGGGCCACCTTACCAGGTTACATGTTACAGGTTACAGGTTACACGTCCGTCAAAGCCGGGGGAGCCATGGACGAATTGCGAATATTGGGGTGGGGGAGGCGGGTTATGGTCCTCGCTCGTCTCTATTCCGCTGCAGCGCCTGACGCCGAAGTACGGCGTGCCTGGTATCCCAGACAGCCTGTAGGTAGGCTCCCACCGCAGCTGGCGGGTCCTCCTTCATAATAGTAATGTTACGATGCCTAAAGCCCAACGCAGCCTCGAATTGGTTTCGGAGTTGCTCGTAGCATGGGCGATTCGCAGAACACATGTAGTTCATCCTCTACGGCCGCGGCGTCACCACA
>LSYV01000016.1:784312-798270 GCA_001584585.1 Gonium pectorale
CGGGTGATGAGCGCCCTTAAATAGGACGCATTCCCACGGCACACATAACCGCAGCGCACGGAATTCGTTCGCGGTTTAATGAACAGGTGTTCCTTACAGCCCTGAACCGCCGACAAATCCTCCATTCCCAATCCTAAACGTGCGCACGTGAATGAATCCCAAACTTAGACGATCGTGACTGCTTACCAGCTCGTCCCAGCATCTCCAAGCTCCGTTAATTCCCCCCCTACGTTGGGTAAGTCCGGTTCCGGCCCTTCCCCCAAAAAACCGTACCTAACGGGTCGAAGGGTCCCGGACCGGGCCGACCGTAACTAAGGAACGGAACCAAACGGTCCCAACCGGCCGGACCTACGACCGTACCGTCCCGGGAACGACGTACGCCGGAAACGGTTCGGTTAACGTCGGTTAAACTAGGTACGTTACCGTTACGTACCCCTTACGAACCGCCGCGTTTAACGGACTTCGGAAATCCTCCATTCCCAATCCTAAACGCGCGCACGTGAATGAATCCCAAACTTAGACGATCGTGACTGCGTACCAGCTCGTCCCAGCATCTCCAAGCTGCATCCCCATGGTACGGCGCTCCAAAACTCAAGCAGGGCCCACCGGCAGCAGAGAACAACGGCACGCGGCGGCCGCTCCGGGACATACGCGAACGGTGTAATGAACAGGTGTTCCTTACACCCCTGAACCGCCGACAAATCCTCCGTTCCCAATCCTAAACGCGCGCACATGAATGAATCCCAAACTAAGACGCTCGTGACTGCGTACCAGCTCGTCCCAGCATCTCCAAGCTGTATCCCCATGGTACGGCGCTCCAAAACTCAAGCAGGGCCCGCCGGCAGCAGAGAACAACGGCACGCGGCTGCCGCTCCGGGACACCTGCTTAATGCGTATGCTGGACTAACTGTCGCCACGGAAACCCCAAGGTCCCCAACGAGCTTTCGGTGAAGTCCGCCCTACCTGCGTGCGGGATCTCTCGTTCTCGATAAGCATTCGGGTCCCGCTAAACGGGCCCTGCAACTCGCTGACACCATCAAGCGGGGTTTCCAGGCGATCGTCCCAAACCGCCAAAACGGCCAGCCGTTCGTTCGGACGAACGAAGATACCATGCCGTTCGGACGAACGAAGTAAAGTGCAGGCGCCGGCGGGGTGGGGACGCGCATCGCGGGGGCGCCGTTCGCCACCGCTGGGGCAGCTGGGGCGGCTGCAGCCCGTGGGCTGGTGACTGTAAAAAGCCTAGCTACGAGCCGGCTCGGCATCCATACTCAGAAACGTGCCCACGCCCAATTTCTTTTTGGGAGGAGCTGCCCCGCGCACCGCCACAGCAAGCTGCACCGGCTGCGGGACCCATGGACTCAAACATGCGCGCATCATCAGCCCGTCGCTGGGCATAGTCATAGCGATGTCAGTCACGCCCAGACAAGGACCCGGTGGATAGGACACCACCCAGCCCACCTGATTAGGACACGACTCGCCCCCAATCATTAGGCATCCTTCCAGCATGCCGTACGTGTGCATGTATGTGCGCAAGGCTTCCCTGTCACCACGATCTCCGCGCTTCGTCATGGCCTTGCTAACTTAATGAGGCGATTTAAATCGGCCCAAGTTTTGGACCGTTTCCCTTCATTTGGGACGTGGGAGGGCAGGGGAAATACGCGAGTCACTATGAAAACGCCCGGGGATACGGGCCCCACGAACGCCTCAGGCCTTTCAGGCGGGTGGATTACGCGGACTCTTAAGTCCCTCGCAAGGAAGATAGCAAGGCTGCTCCGTCAGTTATGGATAGAAGCATGATTCAATGAATGTATCGGGCGTGCTTCGCCGACACCTCCCACCGCCATCCCTACCCATTCACCGCTCGCCCGCCAGCCTGTCCTCCATTAGGACCTGGAGGTGTTTGCAGATGGTGGCAAAGTCGGGCCGCTCCCGGGGCTCCCTCGACAGGCAGGAAGCAGCCAGCTCCGCATAGGGCCGATGGCCGGACTCAAGAATGTCCTGCGGCGCGCAGCCAGGCGTCTGGTTGGGTAAGCACCGGGGATCACCAAGGAGCGTGGGTTGTGCGCTTGCTTGCAAGGTACGGCCGCACCGCCCAGGGTCCGCGAGCACTGAGCAGCACACTCTCGTCAGGGCAGCAGAACGGGCAAGCAATTTGCTCAACAGAGGCGAGTGCCTTGCTCCGAGCCCAACGAGCCCAGCGCCCAAGCTGGGGACGCGGCTTGCGCTCACGCACGTGCACGTGCGGTGGGCGCACGCGCTCGGGCACGACGTACGCATGCAAGCCCCGGCAGCTAGACGTCAAGGCAGGGGCGCTGGCTGGCGGTCGGTACATACGGCACGGTGCGGTACAGTGCGGTCGGTTCGGACGTACCCGCAGAAGCCAGGTGTAGAGCGGCACGGCTCCGATTTGCGCCGCCGAGAACATCACGGCCTGCACGGCTCGCATGTCGCTGAGGGTGCAGCCGTAGAACAGCTCCAGCAGCATCAGGCCGAACGACCACACGTCGGCGCGGGGGGAGAGCTCGCCGCGGGACAGCACCTGCGGGGGGTTAATTAGAGGGCGCGATGGAAACGCTTGACACCCAGATTCCCTAAACAATTACAACATACGCCATGTACCGCTGTTGCGGCCTCCCCGGGTCCAGGCTGGAAGGCGCAACTTCGACGCCGACGTCAGCCGCCATGGCAATGATTAGCCGTGCACAACGCGGAATGGAATGTAAGACCGTGCGTAAGCAATCAATCATGCTGCTTGAGGCGGCCTGGCATGTATATTGCAAACAAAGGAGGCACGTCTGGCTCTTCGGCAGCTCAGGCGCTCGTTGCCCGTACTTGCCTCTGGCGCGGCGTACGCGGGCGTTCCCTGGAAATGCTTGGACGCGTGCGTGGCGCCCTCCTCCAGCGGCAGGCTTAGCCCAAAGTCCGCCACCTTGGCGGTCAGGGCCAACGGACCGCCGCCACCACCAGCGCTGTCGACTGTGTCCATCAACGAGGCCGGGCAGTCACCGGGACCCTCCCCGTCGCCAGCGCCGGCACCGCGCGACGGGTGGTATGCGAGTAGCACGTTGTCTGGTGCGCAAGGCAACGGGCCAGGCGTAAGGCGGTTGAGAAAAGCGGTGAGCTAGGAAGCCCATGGAAGGAAGGAAGCGGCTGGAGCTGTGCTCAAGAGCCCCAGCAGCCTCGGGGCTACACGGTTGCGCACCCAGCCATGCTCGGGATGTAGCTGGTCACAAACGTCAAGCCCCGGGATCGGGACGGTGGATCACGCACGGATGCAACAATTCCCAGAGGGTGACCACAATAAACTCGCCTATCAAGGACTAACAACCACGTCCTGACGTGGCGTTGACGGATTCCGAAACGCGCAGCATGCTGCTGTGTGAGCTGCATATCATCGAGGACCCCGTTCGCGGTAGCCGAATGAACACCTCACCCGGCTTGAGGTCTCCGTGCACGATGCGGCAGCTGTGCACGTGCCGCATGCCCTGCGCCACATCCAGGGCCAGGCCCAGGGCGAGGGCGCGGAACACGCCCCCAGCGCGCACGGCGCCAGCCACACCCTTGACTGCGGGCGGGTAGGTGGGGCGCCGGGTCGGAGGTCACGGGAGGTTGGGGGAAATTGGGGGAACGGAAGGAAAGCACAGCAAATGCTTGTGGCCAATCGCAAAGAAGCGCCTTTGCCAGCCAAGAAACGACATCCATACGAGCCTGATGAACGCACCCTTTCGCCCGTGCATTTTCATGACATATTGTGCCGTGGGGGATGATCGCAAGGGGCTGAGCAAGCCTTGGTTCACTTCAGCGGCGACAAAGCGCGACCTCAAGCACTGTACATTGATGTCCTTCCTTTGTACTCACTAAGTGCGTGCTTAAGCGAGCCGCCGCTGCACAGCTCCTGCACGATGTACAGCTTGTACGCGTCCGCCTCGTCACCGCCAGCAGCTGCAGCGGCTTCGGAGGTGACGGGCTCGGGCCCCTGGTCGGGCTGGCCGCTCACGGGTGTGTCGCAAGCAGCGCCGAGGCATATGGTCAGCGAGCCCAGGCCGCCGGCCTGGGTCGCAGGAGGAGCCGGCGGTGGCGGCGGCTTGGCCTCTGCCGGTGGCAAGGTGAGCAACTTGATGTCGTAGCTATAGGTAGCTGCAAAGGGAGGCGGGGAGAGAGGGTGAGGGAACCGGGCGAAGGACCGAGGCCAAGACAGGCTGTTCTGCTGGCTGCGGGTGCGCGTCTCCCCGGCCACACTCTCAACCTGCAGATCTTAACCACGCGTCACAGGCGCCGACTTTCATCAGGTTTTGGCTGCCAGCCCGCACTCACCCACTACGTTGGGGTGCGCCATGCTCATGGAGATGGCTGCCTCGAGCACCGCCCGCTGCCGGGCGCGGCCCTCGGGGCCTGCCGTCACGGCCGGCACCACCAGTGTCTTGACGGCCACGGGCAGGCCGCGCCACGTGCCCCAGTACACGACGCCGTAGGCCCCTCGGCCCAGCACCGACACGACCTCCAGGTCGTCCTCCCCGTACTGGGCCTTTGGGTCAGGGAGCAACCGAGCGAGGAGGACGTGAGGGAGATGTGTCGTACTCTTTCGGTTTTCCATTAACTGTTGTGTGCGGGAGTGCCCTTTCCTAATCGGTTCAGCTTCGGCCAGACACCGTCCCATCCTTTCTCTTTCACTCCGTTTCCTCCGTTGCTGCTCATTCATGCAGCATTTGGTAAAGGCAGTAAGGCACCAAACATATGCCGCCGCAGCCAACCCACCGGTGTGTATGGCACACATCCTCCGGACGCCGGCCGTGGTTACCTACCTGCAGGGCCCGGATGGTCTCGGCCATGCACTGGAACACGGGGTGCGACTTGCGGCGGCCCTTGTTGGTGTGCAGTCCAGACTCGGACTTCGGGCATCCGTCCGGGTCGGTGCCCATCGTGAGGTTTCCAAGCTGTCCGGAGAAGTACGTCTGTGGTGAGTTTGGAGCGTCAGTTAAGGCTCGTTTGCCGTTGCAAGTAGGGCAGCATTTCGGATGCAAGTCGGGAACGGCCAACATGCTCGCACAGACGCCCGCACAAGGCCCCAGGCGCAAGGCTTGCCGAGTGTTTGGCGTAGAAAGGTAAGGATCATGTCATCTTCTGTCTAGTATCGGCGGCAACTAGGCAGGGCTACTCACGCTGACGACGCGAAGGAACGATTCGCCGTCGGGCTGAGTTGAGCCCTGCTCGAGCAAGGCACCAGCCGGCAACGGGACGGGCGGGCGGCAGAGCGGCCGCGGCGGGCAGCCCGCAGGTGCGGCGGAGGTGACCGTGGAAGTGACGGCAGCGGAGATCTCATGTTGATGAGGTGAGTTTGTGTATTCCTGCTGCTCCGCCGCCGAATACGAAGGAGGCGCCAGGGCAATGGACTCGGCCAGACGCAGTAGCGCCTCGCTGACGGCGCTTTGGTTCGCCTGGGGAGAAAAGGCACCACGAAGGACACGCAGCGGGTAGGTAAGGCAGGGGCGCTCTCTCCCGCCTGCTGCTGCTGCCTGGCAAAGGCATGAGCACGCACGGCCGTTTCAGTCTCCGAACTCACTCTGCGCCAGCCGCATGTGTCTTGGCATCGGTTTTTAACTCAGCCTTCGCGAGCGCTGCGACTCTCCTGTCCCTCGAGCCTCGACAAAAGCAACTGTCCGATCGCAGCAATCCTTGAGAGCCACACACCAAGGCCGGATGGCGTTCTTAGGCTTTTACTTTACTGGGTCGGGCGGTGGCTCCACGGGCTGCCGGCTAGGATGTTCTTTCGCTCGCCTGCCTTTTTGTCCATATGTCTGATCACGCTGGTCACGCATGGTCACGCACACACCTGTGCAAAGGTGACCCCGCAGCTGTTCTCCATGGCAGTCTCTGTGGTCAGGGTCGTGGCAGTGCCGCCGGTGTCGCGTTCCTCAAACGCGTTGTCCCTCAACGCATCCGCCTTCGAGCCGCCGTCCACGGCGCAATCGGACAGCTTCCCAGTCAGGGCGCCTCGTGCGGAGCCGTCAGCCCGGCCGCCGGGCCCAGCGCCGCCGTTGTGGGCCCTCTCGGTTACGCTGGGAGACGGGCTGACGTCAGCGCCTGCTGGGCCGGACCACCTGCACCAGAGGCGGCTGAATATGCCAGCCGCCAACGGTGGCGGCGGTGGTGGCATCGTGGCGGCGCCACCACCTGTGACAGCGACAGTTGACAGACCGGGTTGGTCCTTCTTGCCGACCCGTGCGTCTCTGTGGCGGCGGGCCGTGCGGTAGCGGGAGAGCATCACAAGAATCGTTGCTATGAGCAAACCACCAGCCGCCGACAAGGCAACGGCTACCGGTAAGGCCCATTCCGGCTTCTTGGATCCTTGGCTGCGGATGGGGCCTGACTCTGAGAACGGGTCTCTGGTGCCTGGTGACGGGCTTGAGGCGGATGAGGGCGAGTCCGAGGCGGCGGAGCCTCCGTCGGCCGCATTGTTACTGACGGGGTCGACGGGGCCGGGTCCCGCAGAGCCAAGCAGGCCCTCAGGCAGGAATGTCACTTGAACGTCCAAGTTCATGGCTGCGCGAGAAATGGGATAAGGCAAGTGCAATGTTCATTCCGATGGTGGGATGAACACGGTGGCCGCTACGATACCCAAGCACTTGGCATCACCGAGGATGGGCATTGCTAGGCAGACTTCAGTTAACGAGGATGCCAACCGCTCGCTTGCCTCTGGGCCAGGAAGTCCCCTGGTCCTGTCCCTCACCTGTAAACTCTTGATATGGCAGGAAGAGATACGGGTGCGGTAGCGGGCTCGCATCCGCAGGCGCGTCGGGCGGCATGATATGTGTGATGGTGATGTCAATTCCCTCCCAGCCGTAGTGGCGGACCGACGAGAGCACCAGGACCCCAGACTCGAAGTCGTACGACACCGGCTGTGGGAGGGTCGGGCGAATGGCGCCAAAGTGTGTGTGTGTCGAGGACACGGGCAATACCATAAACAAAGGCCTTCGGCCCAGGCGCAGCGAACGCGGGGAACTGCATGTATAAAGGCATCTACAGGGGGCTGTCAAATACGAGATGACCACTGCAAAAGCGCGGTCTCGTACCTGCATTAGCGCCCACCGCACGCAGTCCCCGTCTGATCGCTCAACGGATGCAACATTCCCGCCACAGGCTTGGGCATCCATCCCCTCCTCAACTACTGTACAGTGAAGATAACTGACCTTGGATCTGGCGGCAAAGTCCAAAAGACCGCTACGGGTTGTTAAGTCGAAGGGTGGAGAGGGCGGAGGCGAGGGAGCGCTGACGGGCCGGGGTGGCTGCGGGGTCGACGGATAGGCCGGGGGATAGGCTCCGGAGGGCGGCTCCGGAGGCGGCAGTGGAGGTGGCAGAGGAGGCGGGGACGACAGCGACTGCCGTGGCGGCGCCCGCGGCCTGGCCTGCGCCGCCTGCAGCTCCATCGGTGCGTGCTTCATGAGCACCGCCGCCACCAGCGCGCGCCACTCGGGCTCCGGAACCACCAGCGTCACGTTGTGGAGCTGAAGCAGCGAGGTGGGCGCGAGGGCGGCCTCTCCCTCTTCGCTAGTATTGCTCCTCGCACCGGTGGTCGCGGTCTGCAGCTCTATTAGCAGTGCGCGCCGGCCAACGAGCCCTGTCCGTGGCGGTGGCGGCGCCGTAGCCTCCGCTGCAGCGGTGCTCACAACGTTTCTGCGGGTCCGAATGCCGGGAGGACGAGGATGCGGAGGGACGATATGGGCGGATTCGTGCGGGTTGCTGACGGCTGGATAGGGCAGATTACAGCGTTGGAAGCCTAGGCAGCACAGCGTAGGGTCGCGACCGACACGGTAGAATCGTGTAGAATGTAAAGAGAGGGCTTCGGTGGGTGACTTCCGCGAGCTTCGGAACCCAAACAGGTCCCACCTATCAAAACCGAACAGCCACAGCGGCAGGGAGCTGTTGGCCCAGGGCACGTCCGGTCCCTCCAGCCCGCCGGGAAGGGTCCCGGTGCCGTTGGTGCCCCCGGGCGCCAGGTTGTACAGCACCAGATTACGGAGCGACAGAGGGCGACGGATTGTGAACATGCCGGATAAGCCCTGTGCACGAAGGGCGTGGGACAAGAGCACCCACCGCAGTCAATGTACTCGCATCTTGTTTTCGTGTTATGAACAGGGAAAGGAAGGAGCGAGTGCATTTTTGCGAGCGTATGGTGCACTGAAGGCACTCAACGGCCCGGCGCTCCCGCCAATCAGAGAAAGGAAGTTGTGTTTTTGTAAATGCTTAGAATGGTAACACCATAAACACAGATCTTGGCTCTGTTGCAGTTAAGGGAGGCCTTCTCCGGCGACGCCGACGGCGTTTCCAGCTTGGCTCGGAGATCTGCAGTGACTTGTCGTTGGCAGGCCGGCACCGTTGCGCCCACCTTCAGGTCCACGAAGGTGCGACCCGTACCCAGGCCCTCGGGGAGCCCGCTGACGGCGCAGCCGCCCGCAGCATCGACGGTCCTGCCTTGCCGTTGCACGATGCTGCTGAGCAAGGCGCCTGGATGTACTTCCACACCAAGGCTGTGATCGTTGCGGCTGCGGGATGGGACAACGATAAGATAATGTGAGAACAGATGATGGGGATACTCGGCCGCCGGGTGCAGCCGGCGCGAGTATTCTCTTTGGACTGCTGGCAAAATCCAGCTGACCCAGTCGCGTGTGAGGCGCTGGCTAGACGCGAGAGCAGCCTCCACACCAGGAGCCCACGGCGTTGGAAGACGGAACCGGTCCCGACAGGCGCCGACCGACCGATTATGCTATGGCATGAACGTGTTGGAAGGAACGCGACCGGGTATATTCTGGTCGTTGATGCGAATGAGCAAAAAGAACGTTGGAAGCAATGCGCCCAGTGCATACGCACGCACGAGTCCTGACCTTCCAATCAGCACCGTCGACGCGTGTCCCGGCGCGGAGCCGCACATCCAAAGCCCATACTCCAGAGCTTCCTGCATGCCCGTGGCAATCACAAAAGCCAGAGGGCCCTGCGGAGGCGAGCAACAAGATGACGCAAAGCCAGTCACGCACACGATGTACCATGGGTCGGTTCGTTGTCAGTGGAGAGAAACGCACTCCTAGAATGGCCTGCACCAGCAGCACCACCCAGTGCTAACAGGCATTGTGGATGTCTCGAATGCTGTGGTGCAAAAGCCAGGAGGCTTCATTCCGTGCTATGCCGTATGCCAATGTGCCCTGTGCCGCCGACTGCGGCAACAAGCGTACCCTGCTTCGTGCCGGGTCCTCTTCGTCTGATTGCAATGGCCAGACCCGCGATTGCCGCAGTAGCTCCACGGCCCCGGGCAGCGCCTTGTAGGCGGAGGCGGACAGCAGCGTGCAGTTGAGCAGCAGGACCTGGTGAGGTGGGGGAGCGGTGGGATAGAGCTATGGGAGCGAGGCAGGGGACTGGCTCCCAGGTCGGCCAGACGCCATCGGCAACAAGAACTCAACAAGTCAGCATACGCTCAGGTCTGGCAGGCATAGTGTCCGGCGCCCTCCCCAATTATTAGATCCTGGGCACTGGGAGTCCGAGCGCGGGGCCAAGGCTGAGCCCTCCAGGTGGGCCCTACCCTCGGCAGCATCTTGAGCACGGCAACCTCGAGGCGGCCATCGATGGGACCAGAAGCGTCTGAGCCGGTGGTGGTGCCGGTGCCGGTGCCGCCCTGTGGGCGTGCCACAGGAGGCAGGACCAGGTCTCGGCATACAGCCTATGCACCGCAACCGTTGCGATTCCTGCTGTAAACGCGGGCTTGGCAGGTTCGCCAAATAACACGCGGCGGAAGCATTCAGCACGGCGTGTGATAGGGCGTTTGACGACCGAGCGCGGCTGTACACTACTAAACGCCCAATGCAGCTAACATGCTGTGAGTCCACCCGGAAAAGGAGATGGGGACCGTTTGCACTGGCCGTCCAGTTACCCTCGGCGTAATCTCGATGGCAAAAGGCCCTGATCCGAAGCGCAGCTCGCCGCTGGGGACAACGACATCGCTGGCTTCATCTCCGAACTTGCCACCGTCGCTGTCAACGGTGATAGCGCCGCCACCTCCGCGGACGACCGCCTCCCGCAGCGCCTGCTGTAGGAAGGCCAACTCCTCGTCCGGCAGCACCAGCGTGCACCGGGTCAGGGTGAGCAGCGGTATGTGGGCGACATAGAGACTCGCCACAGCCATCCAACTGCATCGGGTTTGGGGGAGAAGCCCGCCCCGTTGGTGCGACTCCTGCTCCTCCGCAGTCGAGGCAGACGGAACGTACGACACCATCGAGCAAGGTCGGCAAGAAAGTAAGGGCAAGCAGCGCCCTGCATTAGGCCATGAGACGCTGAAGGCGCCGGGCTCTGCTGCCGGTGGACGTCTTCATTTAGAGGCAATGCGTACGGGGGAGCTGCCCGAGCCCTGTCTGGGCGCGGCGTCTTGCGTACATCGAGGGTTTCCATCTTCACAGAGGAGATGGCCGATCAAACTGTGATGGTGTAACGCCAACCCCCGAACGAGCCCAGCAGAATGATACACGAGCCGTCCCACTCTCTTCCCTCGTCACTCCAGTTTCGGTCGCTCCCTGTACTCCATTGCCTTCCTTCCCAATCACAGTCCCGGCCCCTCCACACGGGGCGCACCTCGCGATCCGGAAGCTGTTCATCCCCAGCGCCATGAGCTCCCCCGGGCTCTCCGGCGCATCGGCGAGGGGCAGGTTTACCAGCGTCAGGTCGCGCAGGTGCGCCACGGGGAGCTGGTACCACGGCGCTAGAGTTGGCCCAACGGTATCGACATACCCCGCCCACCAGGCGTCGTTCTGTCCCGCCATGTCAAGTGTGGTCGACCGAGTGGGGTCTCCAACCAGCACCACCCGTGATCCGGCGGGCACATCTGGCTGCGAAGAGCACGGGGCAGCGGGAAGGCCAGGGAGGTGGGCCACTCCGGGCCGACAGTGTCTGCGGGTTTGCGGCAAGCCAGCTCCATCCCCCGCTCATGAATATCCCTCCCCCACTGCGTGAACTCACCGGGTTCCACACATCGCCGGGCTCGGAGACCGCCGCAATGTCGCTTGTCAAGGACAGGAAGACCGGCCCGCCGCTGACCCCGCCAAGTAAGCGTTCCGCCACGCTCTGCAGCTCGCCCGTCGACGCCACGGGCGCCGCTGCACAGGGGTAGGGCGCGTGTAGGCCGTAGCCAGGGCACGTGATGGTCACGTTGCGCCAGCGCACTGCGCCCCCTCCACCAGGCAGGCTGGGGTCCACCGAGTCGAGCTGTGTGATGCGCACCTCCCCGCCCTCCAGCGCCACACCCGGTGTGTGCGGCCAGGCCGAAGTGCTGCCGCAAAGGCGGTAGTAGAGTTTATCGAGCTCATTTTCGCTCACAACTATTGTTACGTCCTTGAGCTCGAGTACGGCGCCGGGCCGCGCCCTTACCAACGGCGACAGTGATAGGCTGCCCAGGCCGTTGTATACTGTGCCCAGAGGATCCTCCAAGTCCGGCAGAAACAAGGCCAGGGAGGAGAGCGTTAGGTGCTGGCCTGCGAGGTAATGGTGTGGGTCAGTATGGGTTGGATCCGAGGGGCAGGCCCCAAGTAGCGGACGGAAAGGGACCGGAACTAGATTGGGTCGGCCCTTCGCAAAAGCGAGAAGCAGTGCCTTGCTGTGGCTGCGCATTCATGCGGGGCCCGAAGTCACTTACCAGGCTCCAGAGCCAGCACTGGATCCACGCCAGATGCCGCTAACTGCCACCACTTCAAAACTGTGCCGGACGGTGGCGGTGGTGCAGGTGGCGCTGGCAGAGGGGCCAGCGAGGGCGGCACATTTGGCGGCGACGGCGGGGCTGGCAGCGGCGGTGGGCTAGAAATCTGCATGGGGACTTGGGACAATTCCAGCCCATACACTGGCGGCATGGGGCCCTGCCCTTCGACATCTCGTAGATTGTCGCCAGCATGCTGGCCCCCATCACTGCCGCCGTCCGCCGAAGGGCCCCCATCACTGCCGCCGTCCGCTGGCGCGTTGTCGTTACTCGTGTCGTCACTGTCACCGCGCGACGGCGGGCTGCCGTCTCCGCCAGCGTCCCCGTTGCTGCCGTCGCCATCTTGCACGTTGTTGTTGTCGGGTGGTTTTTTGCTGCCTCCGAACAGGCCCCCACTGCCCCAGATGGGCTTCGGTGAACGAGCCATGGTCATTAGGCTCGCTGGCACATTAGAGCCGCTTCCATGCAGCGTTATCGAAACTATGCCCGGCGACGGCAGCGCCATCTCGCCCATTGGCCATACGGTGAGGATTTCGGCTGGCAGCTCAACCTTCGGCGATGACAGAAGATGCTCCAGCGCGACTGAGCCGTTCTGGGGCTCAAGGAGGAGCGCAACTGACTGCGGAGACCTCGTAATGGTGGTCACGAGCGCGATAACTATAATCGTGCGTCGTCGCAGCTCGCAAAGGCCTGCGCAAGGGAGCCCCGCCGCCCGTCCGGCGGGGTCAAGCACACGTGTAGATGCGTTTTTTGCCCACCTGTAAGCGGCTTACGAAGAGCGATTGTTTTGCAAGAAGGCTACTCAGTCGGTGCCGTGTGCGTAGAAGTTGCGACGACGCCTCTACAGTTTCGGCTTGCTTACTTACCACGCCCCAATGACATAATCGGTAGTCCTGGTCCTCGTAATGGATCTTAATTGCACCACTTATCAGCGCACCAGAAACGCACGAATGCGCCACATGTGCTGCATCGCAGCAACAGCTACGGGTCGATCGGAAACGTTTCCTGGGCGACGAATATTGGAAAACGGTGCTGCTGCTTGTACTGGTGCAAAGGGTCTTGTGTAGAACCCGAAACGCCCGTTTTTGTCGTGGGGACAACTACCCGTACGCACGTGCTAGCACCAGTCTTGGTGAGCCCTTCAATATGAGCTCCATCTAATTATGCTTCAGTTATTTTCAATAACTGTATTTATTGCGAAGGCGTAGAGTGATGCGAACTTTCTGGTAGTAGGTAGGTCGGCTAATTGAGAGCGTGAAGGGCTCTTTCCCCTTGAACTGCCAACACGCTCTCTTTGAGTGGGCTTGTCCCTCTGCCGTGACGGTGGCCCATAGTTTTCCCGCCCGCCCGCCCGCCGGGTGCTGGGGGTGGGTAGCGCCTTTTTGGGCTGAGCCCCCGCCGCGAAGCGGCATTGGGGGGCGGAGCCCCCTGGGATTGGGTATGGTCTCCGTCCGTACGTGCGTCCGGACTAGAGCACCAGACTCCATCCCACGGAAAACCAATTAGTGCAGTCACATAATAATAGTAGTCCTTATATGTTTGTAGAATTCCATAGCCGTTGGTTAGCATTTGGCGATGATCAACGCGTCCATTGGCTGGTCAGCATTGGAGAGCTGCCCCACCCAAACAGCACCAACTGCGCCGGAAAGAAGCCACGATAATGCCGTGAGATATGCAAATACCGCTGCTAGGCGCCCGGTCTCTGATTTCCTTGCTGGCGCGCACAGTTCTCGCAACCAAGTCAACTCATGGGCCAGCAGGACCCGGCACGGTTACGACCAAACCCACACAAGCCAAGCAGGGCTTCTCTAACGAACGCTGGTGGCTTGGTGCCCACTTGTGGACAAACGCTGGGGTTCATGACGGGTTTCCCTGCCGCTGCCTGTAGGGCCCCCTGCCGTACCCTCTCTCCCGGGGGACGCTGCCTCTCCGCTGCGCAGCCTGCCCCATCGACAGTCGCCACCGGTCCTTCGGCGCTCAGCTACTGGGCTGGGAGTGCTTTGGTCTGCTTCTGCATGCCGCCATGTCAACATGCCCCTGACCGCTGCCGGCAACTTCGCCTCCTGACTCCGTGTTTCCTTTCGTCATTCCAGGTCTGTATACAGCCGGGGGGCGGGCTGGGCGCACGACGGTCTGGTAACCGCTGAGCGCCGTCGGACCGGTGACCGCGACAACAACAACACCGCAGCTCCACCTGGACAAGTAACAGTTCACCAGGTGAAGTCCGACACAC